>JAKUBE010000123.1:0-27961 GCA_030674755.1 Metschnikowia henanensis | reverse complement strand
GGGTCCCGAGTTGCGTTTAAATTTTTCGCGGTGGGGTTTTTGGGTGCGAGACGACTCTGGGCGCAGGCGAAACAGGCACTATTCTTTTGAGAAATTGTGGAGGGATGATTATTTTTGGTGAAAGCGGGTACTCACAGACACTGGTAGATTAAGTTTAGTTGGGTGGTTCGCTTCTTGTGTATTTTTGGTGGCACATCTTATTTCCCTTTCAGCGTTCTAGCCATGGCTTGTACACAGGTCGTTCACTCTAGTGGGTGGGGCCGAGGAAAAGTCATAAACGGGCAATTTGGTGTGGAGTTGATTTTTCTGAAAGCCATCTAGATCCCGAAATTCTGGAACTGATAAGATGAAGAGATCAAGACTATGGCAGGTTATTTCACCTGAAAAGGCACCTGGTACCTCACTATCTTCAAAATCAGTGCCACAATCCGGGAGATGTTGATCTTGGGCAATGTACTCAAGAGTATCTCTTACAAAGAAACCAAAGCTCAACAGTATTGGCGGTGGCCGACCGATTCAGCCGTTTTTACAAGTTTGTCCCTAAACTTCAGCGTGCTGTGTCGGGCGGAGAAGGTCACGTGATTAGCGACCCTCCCTGCCTCTGAACTAAACACAGAGAAGTATATAGCACTGCAAAAACAATGAATTTTTGCAACATCAAAGCGTAGGATCATGAGCCAACTTCTCACAAATGGCCTGATAATTAAGTTCAATTTAAACTTTGTTTTTTCCCATCAATTTATAGTTACGCAGCTTGGCATTAACTTGAAGGAAATTTCAAGCACATCAGAAAATAAAATTTTAAAAAAACGTCAGATCCCTCGGCCTAATTTCGAAAGGCTCTTTGAATTACCAAACCTTCCCACCCATGTTCAAGAATACTAGATAAAAAGCTTTCCCAGAAGATGCGAGATCGAAATTTCATTCACACTTTTTTTTTTTTCGTTCTCTATTAAGTTCAAATTACCCGAGCATTAGTCCGCATCCTTATCACGCGCACCTGCAGCCAAAAGAACCTTGCACCGTGCATCTCATCTCATCAGGCTAAAAAACCTCCATGAATTAATTCAAACGATCTCATAAAATAAATCATCCTGATATATCATTTAAACCCCAACCCAAAGTACAGTGGAGATATCACGCTTTGTGCCATAAACGAATACTATAGAATAACCGGGATCACTTGAACGAACCACTTTTTATCACCACCTTCAAACCTTTCACCCAACAAATTCCAATGCCTCTTATAAAATCACTCAGCAAAGTGCTGAAAAAACTCGCCAAGCAATCGTCCGGCTCGCTCCACGTGAAAGGAAGAAAGTTCAAGCAGCTCAACAGGGCTACGGAGAGAGAATACAAAATCAAGGCGAAAAAAGCCCAGTTTGCCGAGCAGAAAAACCACGAGCTTCTTTTCTACCTCTTTTTGCAGGAAACTTTGAACGAAACAGCCGAACCCTCGAAACTTTGCTTTGACGTCTCGGAAATGAGAGCGCTTTTGGAAACGTACATCAGCAGAAACGACGAGGAAATCGCCCAAATGGACGCCGAGAGAAGGCCTGGAAGACCCATGTCAAATAGGCACCAGATCATGATTGAAAAACGAAAACACGACCGCCATCTATTCGCCACAGGATTCCGGATGCCGGATCTTTCCGACGAAGATACGACCCGGAGGCTTCGTAATTGGAACGGCACGAGTGGCTCGCTGTCGGCGTGGAAATTCACCTTAGTCACGGAGAAACCTTATGAAAATGCAGATGCCATGGATTAAGGTGTGGATCTGGAGGATTTGAAGATTTGGGAGATTTGGAGATTTTGGAGATCTTGGACTCGGAGCTTGATTCTAAAAGTCTCGGTGGATTTTCACGGGTTCAAATTTCTACTGAATCTGGACGGCTCTGAAAGGCTTTGTAAATTGGGCTTAGACCAGAAGTACTTTTAATCGTGCGCTTGAAAAGAAATACAACCAGGTTTGTATAAAACGCCTCTGTCATTCGCAATTTGCGATTTGGGGAGCCTCTCAAGGTGATTTGACTATGAACATTTGCTTCGAGGCAGAGGGCTATCAAGCGAGTTCTCTCGCACCTTTGACTAACACTAAAGACGGTATTTGCGTCCGTAGCTTTTGGAATTTATCAGATACACACAGAATCAGTACGTTTCAAGAATTTTCAATGGACTCATTAAACGACCTTCAACTATATTAGAGTACTAAAAATCGTCCTGTATTCAGTCATAAGTAATCGGATTCGGTACTTTGAGCTGATTATCAAGATATTGACAAAACCTTGATTGAGCTCCAAAAGCTTTTTCGAGGATGATTACAGCCCTTGTGCCAGAACTCGGTTCTCAATGAGATTTTCTTTGGAAAATCTTGTCAGACCAGGTCATTTCGACAATCACAACGCGCAAATGTTTTGAGTCAAAATATTATAGCAATCGAATCCATTATCTCCAGAGTAGAATTCTGATGCTAAAAATATCGTTTTGTTTGCTGACACTTTCAAACCCAACGCTCTCCTCTTGTAATTGCCCTTTTTTCAGAAGATGAATAGGCCGTGACTTCGAAAAGAGAGAAAGACAAATGAGCATCTTGAGATTTGGGAACCCGAGTTAATCTCATTCCAAGGCACGCTGTTATTCGACATCTTTTCTCAAAATTTCACTTGTTCAGCCGTGTATTCCGAGTCAGCTTCTCACAATGTAAATCATGGCCGTCATCTCCACACTCTTCTTGTTTCTGTCGCAGTCAGGTGCAAAATCTCGAGCCATATAATCACTGACGATATAAGAGACGGCCATGAAAATACCCAGACATGAAAATACCCAGTCATCATATTCTTTGATATTTCATGATTGGGGGTTTTCAGCTTTCCAGTGGCTTCGACAAACTTCAGAAACACGGCCTGAGCACCCCGCTTTTCCCAAAGTATAATGGCGCTTATCAAAAAAGTTGAGGTAGTGACCTGTAATATGAATTCCGGGTTCTTCGTCGGAGTTAGGATCATATACTACGCCCTTTCAACCGAAGTGTTGAAAATTATGAATGCCACTCGTCAACCAAAAATGAGCTGCACAATTGTTCGAGCCAATCATAGACCACATGTTTAATTTCTCAAAAAGAGTTTCGCCAGCTTTTAACTCGTACAATGTATTAATGCTGTTCATTTCGAACATTTCTGGCTGCCGTCTCTATTCCTTTGTTCTCAAGTCTGTATTTCCTCTCTTTTAATTGCTCCGAGCAATTTAAGCCATCCGAATCACCAATTGCAATCAATTCTTCTTGTGGGCTTATCAATAAAGTTGTCAAAAGCGGGACGCTAAACTTGACAAGTCACGTTCCACTCTCAACAACCTTTGGCTTCGAGTCCTTTCCAAAAAGTAATACGATTTAAACCCTCTTGAAGACCAGTAAAATCTTTTTTTTTCTGACCATCGGTAGCACGTGTTTCTTCTGGGCGAACAAAAGAGAAAGTTACTTAAACCGAGAAAATTTGGGGCGTCAGGATAACAAAGGGACTAATGTATCTTTTCTACGTACTGCGCCTCGCTTTAATCTGCACATCTTCCTATATCATGCATATACGAGAAATAAAAACCCCACTTAGAAAGGGGCTCTAGGCATGTACCTTGCTTAATGCTTTCTTCAAAGCACCATACACACGACGGAGATATTTCGTGAAATTCTGCACATACAACCACGCGGACATTGTAATACTATTCGTGAAGTCGTTCGCTTTTCAGCTTCTCTTATGATCTGGACATCCTGCATAGCAGTCATGCACAACGGCGATCGCATATTGTCGCCTCTGCTGAAAAAAGAAAAAAAATCGACGACGCCTATTGTAGTGGTAGCGAATCAGCGTCGTTAAAGCTTTCAATATCGCTTATTTTGGGATTTCGATAAGAACCTAGAAAAGCCCATTCTCAACCATATTATGAATGTAGCCTTTGTGCGGGTATATTTTTTAGTGAGTTGGCTTGAGTGCCAGAGATAAGTGCTTTGAAACACTCAAAAATTCATCACTTTATACCGTAAATGAAGTTTCTCCGGCTAAAGTGAGTTGTGAAAAGCTCAATAGAATTTGAGGGGAAAACGAGGCTCCCAATCAACATACAAGGCGATTCTTCATTAACTCTTTTTTCGCGGGCGGAGATCGCCGGCATGATTGAGCGTACCCTGTTTGGGCCCTTCACGGCAAGACTAGCTTTCATTGTGACTAGCAGTGGAGCGCCAAAGTTCTTCCGAAACGTGCATTGACAAGTGAATATTTATGCATCCGGATTATTGCATTGTCGCACATTTTGCTAGGTCCTGCAACGAAGAGTAATCATCGAGGATAGTTTCCAACACGACTGTCTTGAATAAAGGAGAACGCCTCCTCACGTTGTTTCACTAGAGTCTCGCTAAGCTTATTTCGAAAGTTATGAACACTGTAATCTGTTGCCGTCACTTCGCAAACACTTAAAAGGCACAAAATGGCCTTTTAGAATTTAGCCGTTATTCTTCTCATTCTCATCATCTCGCTCAGTTGTTCATCACGGAACAGATTTGCCTGAGCTTCCACATTCACAATGTCCTCGATCACCCACCTTTTGCTTTTCGTGCTTGGAATCTTCGCTATCGCGAGCACAAGTTCTGCACCTGAGAATAGCGACTCGCCCCCGGCTCTGTTGTACATCGCCGTGATTGACGAAAACGGAATTTTAGGAACTATAAATTTCTTCTCCTTAAATGGGGTTGTCAATGTCGGCTTGGCAATCACAGGCTTGCCCGCTCAAGGCGGGCCATTTTTGTATCACATCCACGAAAAGATAGTACCGGCAAGTGGGAACTGCCTGGCAACTTTAAACCACTTCAATCCATTCGATGGCGTGCTGACTGCGAAAACCCATGCAGAGTTGGAGGTTGGAGATCTCTCTGGAAGACATGGAAAAATCGCGGGTGCTTCAACTTTGCAGACCTATGAGGACCGTTACTTGTCGCTCAACAGAAACAGCGCATCATTTATCGGCGACTTGTCTGTGGTAATCCACTTGGCCAACGGAAAGCGAATTGCCTGCGCCAACGTCTTTGAAGTAGTTTCACCATTGACTGGTGCAGAAGCTCGGGCTGCTGAATTTGCTAAAAGGTTGAACTTGCCTCAAAAGGTCACGGAGTTGCTTGTTCCAGAAAAGGTCCCGGACTTCTGGACGCTGAGTCCTGCTTGATTTGCTTTTTTTGTTGCCTGTCTTTTTGTTTCTTGCTTTTCTTTGCTCTTGTTCCTGCTTGTTTTTCGTTCGATGCATCGATAATTTGATATCAGTTGATTCCTTTTGTATCCATTTTGTAAAAAAAACCACGTTGGAATTCAAACCAATTGAGAGCGTCAAATTTGTTTTTTGCGAGGGTCTAGTATAGTCCACACCAAAATCGCTTATAACCAGATGGAAAAGCCTAGCCTCCTCGATCCATGAGCTGCCCTAGTATTCCGATCCGCCTATACGTTGATGCACCTCGAAGTTTTGATGGTTCCGTCCACTTGACTAATATATAGTTAGCGTTACATGTTATTTGTGGTTATGACTTGAAGCACAGTCAATGAACAAAGCCCCCAATGCATACGCGTCGGGAGTTTGCTGGATGATGAGCGACATTGAGATCATGGCATTTTCAACGCAACGAGACTAGATTATGGTTCCCGAAATTCAACCTGAATTCTCCACCAAACTCTTCCTAAGAAGAGCCAGCAGGCAAACATGCCTAGGTCACACACATGAATTGATCATAAAGTAAGAAATTGGCGCAGATTTCATCGAAATATTTTTGCAAGGCTTCTCCGAAAAGGAAGCTTGTGTATTTCCGATCAGGCTCGTGCTGCCAGTGTGTCTTTGAATTGTGATAGCAAAATAACCCTCGGCTCGTACGACTACTTCCAGAGCAACTTCCGCCATCCGGATTTTTGATTCTCCTGAAAATCATCAATTTTGCGGTCATTCTCCAAGCGATCAATAAATTCAAGCGTTCTACCGTGTTGCCAAGCTGACTCCAGCTCTTTAATGTCCTGGTCTATCGCCGTGTCATCAACCAACCAGTTCACGGAAAGCAAAATGGCTAAGAACAAGCCCGACGACGTCAAGATAAATTTCACTACCTTGCCGACCCGAAATTTGCGTTTCCTTGAATCCTTGCTTAACACAAGCATACCCTTGGCCCGTCCCGGTCCTATGAGTCTCCATCCCTTTTTTCGGAGCTTTTCCACATTTCGCAGAAACTTGGCTAGGTCTTCCTCTGTGAGAGTCTGAAGGATTGCAAAAATGTCCTCGGGCACGTGGTTGATCCCGAGCGGATTCTTATGTGTATGATACTGTTGCCCATTGGCTGTGAGTATGAGGTATTCTTTATTCTCTCCCACACCTGGAAACATGGGGAACCTTCTTGTTTTCGGCGCCATTATAGGATCGAAAAAGTTCCGGGCTTCGAACGAGCGATGGTCGTTGCACAAAGTGCTGCTCCATTCGAAGGCAGTCTGCTGGCGCCAGATGTTCTCGTCCGCGACGTCCTTATTGTGCTTGACTTGTTTGAGATATTTTTCAAATTCACTTTTATCCACTTGTGACAGCGACTCAGATTCTGGAATCTTGGGGTAAGTACTTCTGATTTTGTCTGAGGACAAGTTTGCAACTTCTTCGTACTCCGAGGGATCTGTGTTGTATAAAGTTTCTTCCTCCTTGCTCATGGCTCTAGAAAGGGCTGCTTGTATAGCGCGGTCTTCTTTGTCAAACAAGCTTACCCGATTTGACTCGGTGCTGCCTGATTTGTTGAGAAGATCAATCACGTGGTCCGAGCCCCGGTATATCGTCTTCGGGCTGTTGCCTTCACTATCTTCGAAAGTGTCTTTAAATTCACGACTATCTTTGGCTTCAAAGCTCTTTGTCTCATTCAATGGCTTTGCAATGTTTTTGAGTCGTGATTCAAAATCTTTAAAAGCGGCATTACTGACCAAAACGTTGTCCAAAATGAAAGTCTGTCCACCATTATGCTTGAAAAGATTTGCAAGATTGCGGTAAAGCTTCGAGAAGACAAGACCCTTTTCTGAACCAGCATGCTTCTCAGAGAGTCCGTAAACCAAACCTAAAACGTCTGGTGCCAGAATCGTGGAAAATGTCGAGCCGAGGCTTTTTTTAACAACCTCAAGTTCTTCGGCATACTCTTCCAAAAGCATATCATCAGGTACTTGTTTGTAAGAGGGTGCGACATTTTTCGAGCTGGTGCAGCCTGGAGCCAAGGTTTTCATTGACTGCAGACCTTTTTCCTGCTGCGTTTGTATCTTTTTATCCACTTGCTCAAACACTTCCTGAGACTTTAGAAGGGTGTCCAAAACAGCAGTATGTCCACCGTTCCAGGCCAAGAGTTCCTTCAATTTGAGAAGCAAAATGTGGAATCGAAGAACGTTGTGTCTGGTGATTCCGTCGGTAGAGTTGTTCTCGTCATTCTCCGCCTGCACGTGTTTTAGTTTATGTTCCATTAGTTCGAGCAAGTCCTGGACAGACATGTCGGCGTAATCCTTCTTCAACTCATATTTCTTGAAAAGCGCCAACTCATCTGCAAAGCTATGGAGATCGAGTGATTCAGGGATCTGAAGATAAGGCGCCGGCGCGTATGGATCCGCTAGTTTAGCAAAAACGTCATTTTTCTCAACCTTCATCACTTTTTTGGCCGCCAATTTAGCCTCAAACGCGTCTAGCGCGGCCTGTGACCGAAGAACGGTGTCTAGGATCTCTGTATTGCCATTATTAAGATCAAAAAGTTGTCTGAGACGTGACAATAACTTCATAAACCTGACCACATTTTCTGAATTAAAGCGAGATTCAGGGTTAGAGTTTTCTGCCGTTTCAAGCCGGATCTCGTTCGCTCTTAGTTCCAAGAGACTTAAGATAAACGCGCTCAGAAAATTCTTGAATGGCGCCCTAAGCTCGTCTTCCCGCAAGATTTGTAACTCATTAACAAACATGTGTATTTTGAGGTACTCGGGGATCTGCTGATACTCCGTCGCAGACGCAAATTGCCTGCTTACAAAAAGCGAGACATTTTCGTAACGCAGCACAAATATTTGTCTTTGGAAATGAGTATAAAAAGCAGGAATCAGCGGGTAGATCGCCTGAAATAAGCTTGTTTTAGCTGTGACTAAAGACATCCGAAACGACCGCCCAGATCTTTTTGAATATTGAATCCGAGGTTCAATGGAGCGTGTCAAGAAAAAGAATCGCATATAAAATTTGATAGTTCGTGAAGAAAGGAGAATAGTAACGAAAACGGATGGTAGAATTGAAGGAGTAGAGTGGTTGTAAATAGTAAGGGGCAGTCTCCCCCGCGTAAAGATTAGACCCAGGGGGTACTGTATGCAGATTCATTGTAGAAGCGAAGACTGTGGCATTTTTTCAGAAATAGCAGCTGGTAACTATGTAATCTTTACCTCAGGCGTAAACCAAACTGGGAACGAAATCGTAATTCTCAATGTTTGATTCTTTACGAACCCGGAAACGAAGTGAGGGTGGGGATTGTGACAATTTCCTGATCTTATAGATAAAGCGTCATGTCCCTAACAGTGCGAAAATCTGAAAGGACACACTCCGCATCGGACTCGATCCGTATTTTCTCAGCAGGCCCCATTGAGAGGCCCCGAATATGGGTGGAAAATATCTTGACAATAATCAAGACATTCGGCCACTAATGCCATAGCATAAGGATATGCTATTTTGAGCAATGTATGAAGGAAAGAAGGTTCTCGGCTTGCATTAACGGATCCACGAGGGCTGAGAGCACATCACGTGACCATCACCCACCAGATTGTCATTTTTGTGCTTTTTAGAGTTAGTGGTCGATATAGAAGTAGTTTGGTCGTTGCCTGAGTAGAAGTATTGCATACAGATGAGTTACTCAATCTGCAAAAGGGTGAAAAAGCTGGGATTCTTCAAATTGTGAAGTATGTTCTTTGAGCGCTGGTCCCTTTAAGCGCATACTTTGCTGGCAAAAACAGTATCGACCAGATCTGTGAAAATAACGTGTTATGAATTAAAATAGCTTTCGAAAGAGTTTTATGAGAGGGTCTCGACCTTCTGAATTGCGCTTGCGGGGACCGAGAAACTTTTTTAATATTATATCCAGCATCCTTTTTAGTCTAGTCAAGTAACGATATCGGATTTTCTTCAAAATTAGCCAGTTGCTGGAATGTGAGCGCTTCGGAGAGAGACTATTGTCAGGCTGTAACCAAAAAAACACTTCATTCATAAAAATAATTCTAACATTTTTAAAACTCGCGGGAAGCTCCCTGATGAAATGGTATGACACAGTGAGGCTCTAAACATTATGGCGGTCCTGAATTCCGCATTAGCCATAAAGGCACCATCTGGACACTCACGCTCATCAAGATGATGATGGGGGCATTAAGGCTCAAGGCGACCCACTAAATGATATCACAGCCGCCCCTAAAGTTTGAGGTGACTGAAAATTGGTTAACAGATTCACGTATTAGTAAAAGACATTCGATATTTCTTTTAAATTCCATAGCCAAACGATCGAAATTCCTCAAAACGCGTTTATCAGGGCATTACGTTGATACGCAAAAGATTACATGAGTGTTCAAAATTCTATCACGTACCACGAAGACGACTACGCAAACAAATCTGAACACCACGTCGATGAAACTGCATCAAGTGCGTAATTACGGCAAAACGCACAATCTCACCTTTCGATGGTCGGTTGCGCACTTCTGCCTTGCCGAATGCCTTATCTAGCGCCGGAATGGCTGCAAAAATTAACCGCATGACGCTTTCAGGTATTGATTATTCAAGATCGGGTATATATTTTTTTGGTTAAGGCTTTTGTCGTAATCTATTATTCGGCTTGGGCTTTTGTAGTATTCCTGTACTTGTTTCTTCAAGAGTTTCAGTCCATTTTCTCGCTATTTTGTATACCCACTTACAACAACGCGGGACTGACCGTGTGGCTGCAACAGTAAATTCAATTTTGATAAGCACGCATGCACACCGCCAAAGTACTTGTGCACAAACAGGCGGACCAGAATTCGCAACCATATAAAAAAGCGGCAAAAACTACCACCAAATCACCTACTCATACCTCACCTTCATCCACCGCCTGACCAAAATTGTGCCACCAAGTGCTCAAAAAACCGGTGTGATACCCCAATTGACTTCCCGCGAAAGCCATTTCTACCCGACCCCAGTTTTTTCTCGCTAATTTACTTTTCAGCTGCCATTGAACCGTTGGTACTTATCTCATACCCTTGGGACTAGGGCCAATGGGTTTTTTGTCTGGCTGGAAAAAGCTCGGGGACAAATCTTCCAAATTGTCCTCAGATGGCTTGCCATCAATCGGCCATGTCTACCAAAGACTTGAATCTGGTTCCCCCAGCGAGTCTTCTTTCAAAGTTGGAATCTGCTTGCCACCCAGCGACTCTTTCTCCATTGAAACTCCAGTGGTCCACAGAATCCAAAGAAAGCACAGCCACGTCAGAATTTCCTCTGGCTTTCTTAAGAGGAGATTCTCACACAGACTCAAATGGTTTCCCCAAAAAGCCGAAACTGACTTTAATGACCTGGGAGACACCGAAGAATGTGAGTCTCTTATGTCGCATACTGACTCCATTTTTGGAACATATTCCAGTGGTGCAGATTCTACAGAGAGAAGAAGAATCGGCGCTCTCAACGGGTTTCAATTCCTGGCCCCAGAAACTCCTTTGGTGAAGGATCTTCTCCTTTCTCAAAACAAGGGGACTCACTGGTTTGCCACTTGTATGTCCCCCACACCAATCGAGTTGGTGCAAAAACTTCTCAGCAAGAAATGCCACGGAAAGATGTTGTCTGAGAAAATCCTGGTCATTACCAGTGTGGACATGAACGCAAATGCCTTGTCCGACGCCACTCAAGAGTCGCAAGGTGCCCCAAATGAGAATAGTGAGATTTCATTGCTCCAGACTTTGATTAAAAAGGTCGGGGGCATTGCGACTGCCCTCTACAAAATCTGGGTTTTTATCAAGGCACTACCAGTGAGGTTGAAAGATCTCGCAAAAGGTCTTTGGTCTCAGTTTCCCACCAGTGTTCCCAAGACAAATATGGATGGATGTACTGAGTGGAGTGGTTTCTCTCTTGCGGAAAACGAAACTACTCCTTTTTGCACACCAAAGGCTGCTTCTCCCCAATCTGCAATGCCTGTGGATTATTCGGTGACGGCCCAAAAAATGATCGAAATCTTCGAGGAGAGCGCCAGCGAGACCCAGGATATCGTAGCAGCCGCTGAGATCCCTGAAGACAAGGCTGAAACCGCCGAAATTTCGAAAGTGTTTGTTTTTCGGACGGAATCGTCACACTCACAAGTTCTCTCAATTGACAACACTGTAGCAGTGGAGGCCACTGAAGAGAGCGCCTGTTCTGATGAGGGACTTGTCACTGCGCAGACAGAAAAAGTGGTTGCAGCCATTTTGGATGCCGCACAAAATGCTGCGAGCCCTGAGGAAAAGCCCGAGATGCATGCAGGATTGGACGCACCGGCCTTTGAGTTGGATGTCCCGGCTTTTGCTTTGGTCGCCGACGGCTCTGCGTCAGATGCCGCCATCGCTTCACCCGCTTGCCCAATTGGTGCAGCTGCGCGCGAGGATGAACAGCTTTTCGAAGAACCAAAGGTTGTGAACCTACTTCCCAACACCGAGGAAGACGTCGTAGGCCTGAAAATTATTGCCTTGATTATTGGGGCTCCTATTCCAGGCACTAACAACTTCTCAGGAGATAAGGGTGTGAGCAAATCCATCAGCCAAAAAGCTGCAAGCACCGATTTTGCAACCGCTGAAGCGCTGAAGCCTCTTTCCATTCAAGGGGCGCTGGAGATCATCGATCACCAGATCTTGGAAACACAACTTTTGAGATGTTCTGCTGGAAATTCTACGGGAGTATTGGCTGAATTTACCGAAAGCTATCATGAAGAGCCACCTTTGGAAAAGTACGCGGAAGAGACCTTGCTCAAGCCCAATGTTTCTTCTACTTCTGAAACACGATTCTATAACCCTTGCACAAAAACTCAAAAAGCTTGGGCTGATTATGACTCTGAGGAAGAAGAGGAGTCAATCTACGAGCACTTCTTCGAACCAGAGAATTGTGCTTCTCCTGTCTTTGGCCCTGTCGAAGATGGCGCTCACATAGTGGAAGCTGATACTAACATTTTGGACGCTGAAGGAACAGTCTTGAAGTGCCTGGCTTCCAAACTTCTCCTAAAAAATGACATGGAGGAGTCTCCCTCTCTGCTGGACTTGCTGCTTGATAAAGGCAGAAATTCATCCTCCGAGACATGTTGGAGATCCATTTCAGTTGAAGATCTTTTCGCTGAAAACGCCAAAGGAGGTCGCGAGCCAAGTCCCGTGTTGCTTCCTCCTCCCCTACTTTATTCTCCTGGAGAGGACAGTCAAGACTCTTTCATCTCCTCTCTGGGTCTGGATGGCATTGGTTTTGTTGAGAAGACGGAGTTGGTCGAACATAACTTTCTAGGTGAGGATGAAGAGGCGCCTTTCGTTTTTGAATCCGATGCGGACATCGAGGACTCAGATCCCACTGATACCAAAGAACAACAAAAAGTGGCAGATGACCCAATCTCTGATGACTCTGTGGAAATTTGTCGTGAGCTTCTTTTTACTAACACTGAGTCCTGGATGAGAACGGAGTTCCTACTTCTCGACTTTGAAGAGGACGAGGCTCCGCCTATCCAGTACCGGCCCAAATTGATAAAATTCGCAGAAAGTGCGGGGATCCTTAGTCCAGGCCTGGAACAACTTATGGACTCTCCAAGCCTGCCCGATATGCAACACTATACCGAGTACGAGTCTCTCCAGCAACTTGAGACTATTTTTTCTCATATTGGCGAGGAACATACTCCCGCTGAAGCACAAGTCTTAACTGGAACCATCAATAAGTATCGCCTTGAGTTTCTTCACTTGATCAACAAAGTGGTGATATCATGTAACGATGAGATCAAGCAGTTGGCCAAAGATATGTTGGCCATTAGAAGATTGGAGTGGGAGTTATACTCCCAGGGAGTTGCCGTGGACAATGAACTCTGGATCTTGAGGGACGAGTTGGACGAGGAAACAAACATTTTAAGGGGAGCGAGAATCCTTGAGAGTTGTGGCTCGAGTCTTGCAGACATGAGCGCCAAGTTCAAAAGCATTCAGAGCAGTTTTGGCAGCCTTGAGAATAGTTTTGATGAGAGACTAGCGGGTATCACCGAAAGAGTCACCAAGATAAACTCGACGAGAGAGGAACTTATGTACAATTACGAGCTGTTCTACAAGCTGAAGTTGTCCGCGGGCATGGTCCGCTCCCTGGAGATCAATCGATGCACCCACGTAGAGGAATTTGAGGAAAAGACGTCTTGGCACTACTACCTCGACTTCGAAGAGTTTGAAAAGATTTTTGATAAGGACGTCACAAGCTTGAGAGAGTCGATGAATGCTGTTGAGGATTTTCTTGATCAGATAAGAGAAAGATACGCGAGTATGAAAAACAATTTCGAGCTCGAAGAAGAGAAATAGCTGAATGGAACAGCAGTTGGAAGAGGATGTGGAAGTAAGGAAGATCCTAGGAACGGATAAGATGAAGGCGATTCCTACCCCCCGTTTGAATTTAAGGTCTTGAAAGACACAAGCGAAGTAATGCTGCAAGAAACAAAAAGCAGAAGAACAAGAACAAGACTAAGACCAACAATTGAGAGCTCTCACAGATTACAAACAAAGGACAAAGGGTGATCGGAATGATTGTCAGAATAAAGAAAAGAAGAAATTAAAAATGAAAAAAGAAAAAAAAAACGAGAAAAAAAGAAAAAAAAAGAAAAAAAAAATCGAAAAAGCGAAAATATCTTTGCTACACGAGGGATCAATGAACTTCAGTTACTATGAATCTCTAAGTAGAGTCATCGTAGGCTCCAAGCACGGCTCAAGAAGGTTGATGCAAAGATTGCCAGTAAATATCAATAAAAAAAGAAAAGAAAATTGCAAATTACAAACACTATGTCAGGTCCTTGGTATCGATTCGAGACTGATAGTCGCGCTGTATACGCTATCATCATCAGTTCCATCACTTCAGTACCCTCACCATATAAAGTGTGACCCCTCTTCCTTATCGGGAATAGTCTTTGATCATTTTTTGCGATAAGGACTCAATCGCCGCCTTTACGGTTGCAATTTCGTCAAGTCTGATGCCTTCTGGTGGCAATCTAGTCAACGCCGGGCACCGTCTGGTCGCCCTTCGATTGCAATCTAGATACTCTGAAGCTCCGAGGCGTTTCGCCCGGTTGCATTCCCGAGCTTTGACAGATGTAATCTTTTCGTAGTCCTTATCTGGATCGGCATACCCTTCTGAGGCTCAGATCCAGATAAGACCTTATATAGAGGCGGTTCCCGCAGGGAGAGAGCCGTTTTTGAGTATCAACCATTCATTCTACAATAATAAATACAAAATTTATTGATTCGACCGCTTCTATGTCACGCGAGGACTATTATATAGTAGATTTATTTAATATCTATGGATTACGATTCCACGAGCCGCTTTCATTGTAATTGTGAACGTATATTGTACTTTTTGCGTAATTCTATCGAAAATATACCATGATTTTGCCGGGAAGAATCTGGATTCTGCGGTGTCAAAGAAGAGTACATGGCTGGACAGCAAACCCATATTATCTGTTAGAAGTCTCTGTTCTTCCTCCCTTGGCACCTTGAAAACATTTAGGTCATTCATGGATCTGTTTCACTGCAGAAAGACTTTCGGTCGTCCAAAATGCCACGACATCAATTGATCTCTATAGCCACTTCACCGACATCTATTTTCATCTGGTCACCACTTACATCGTCGATCTCTTTCAGAACCAGAGCGTTCAACTCCATGTCATCTTCAGCATTCTCAGAATCAGATTTCACGCCTAGTTTTCGCCACCAGGCCTCACGTTTGTTACCATATCTTTGACAACTGCCAACATTTTGGCCGTGGATGGAAACGAACTGTTTTTCCCTCGTCATTATATTGCCGAGTGTTGGAGAGAAGGACTCTACAGGCGCAAACATTGTTGGGATAGCCAAGATTTCTCCGCAAGTTGATAAAGCACATACCTCTTTTTATCACGCGGATAAAAGGCGATGATATTTCTGTTTTTGGGTCTCACGAAAAAAAAGGCATTGAATTTGTCTTCTTTGTCATCAGAAAAATGATCGACACAAAGGTGAGACTAGTGACCGTCTCTCGTATCCGCTGCCTTTGAGCAGTGATTGCTTTGTGAAGTGTTTCCACCATTTCCCTCTTTCCTTTCCAAACAATTCTGAAGAGAAGCTTCTACAACGCTTCTAGTTTCTCCCTGATAGCATGAACTTTACCGGAGAAATGATACATCGTAATGTTATCGTGATTTTATCGATTTCATCGTGATTTGGTCGGAGTTCTTAGCGTAAATCTGTCGTAATCCAATCGTGTTACGATCTTACGATTAATTGCGATCTTCGAATCTTACCACAGTGCGTAATACAAAATTTTTTCACTCGAGATCACGGCATTTTGTGTACGGCTTCAGTGTTGTTTCAGAAGTTTAAATGTAAATATCTTTCCAGAAGTAGCTTCTTCGTGCTGGCAAGGTCGGCTCCAAGAGCGGTGATTTTGAGCCTGAAGCATTAGCCTATTCCAGTTCCAAATTTAGTTCTATTTTCATCTGGAATCACATATGGATTCAGTCAGAAAGGCTTCAAATTTCAGCTTAATTCTGTTTTGAAAGGCACAAAATTTGATTAGAGATGCCTGAGACGGCAAACACCGAGATGAGCATCTGTGCGGCTGATCCCCCACGCTTAGGGCAAATTGCGCTCCTAAACTACGGCACTAAGTTGATTGCCGGCCGAGGTTCACGGCGAATTGCGCTCATGAAAAACATGAAGCAGCTGGGAGGCAAAAGGAAAATGGCTCCAGCCTCAGAAATATTTCATGACGCTAACACACGGCAAAAAACACGTAAATTTTACCGAGTGCGGCCAAAACTCTACTGAAAATAAAGCATCACTGACGCACGACTATTAGGGTAAAAAGTTACATGGGACGACAAATTTTTCATAGTAGCAATCACTTTTCACTTCCTCATGGGGCATGAATTTCGATCGTACCGCCCACCAATAAGTTTCACTTGGATTTAAAGAGAGCCTGCATTGAAATTTGCATTGCTGCCCCTCCTTCTATGTTGCCACCTCTATGTAGTGTGCGCAATGTGCTGGCTCTTCGCTGACTGCTGCTAAAATCATGGTGGCCCCCCCGGTAAGCTTAATTGTTCTCCTCAAATCTGCACAATTCGCACAGCACCCTGCATTTAATTCCACATTGCTCTTTTGGGCGCGTTTGTTTACATTTACAAAGTCAATGAAATCTAAAAAAAAAAACAGACGCAAACAGCTGACCATCGGTTCGTCGACGCGCGTGCAAAAAAATAAACACACTGCTCTTCATCTATTCCAACTGAAGCAAGCCTCTTTACAACTCGAGGTTCGCTCGATGACTCCTCAAGCTAGAACTAAACCTGAATCTGTCTACACATTAGAATTAGCCAAAGTGGACGAATGGTTAAAGTCGCCTCTAATTTCTCTAGTATACAGAAAAGAGAAAAAATTCCAGCCAAGTCCGGACAGGTCTCAGGGGAAGTACGTAAGAAGTTCCCCAAAACTGGCAGGGCTGGAAACTTACGTTTGCCGGTGCGCTGGATCAAAGCGATCAGAACCCACAATCAGGGTAAAGAAACCCCGTGAGTGCTTACCAAAGGGATGCAAAGCAAGGTTCACCATTCGTTACCCATGCGGGTATTCTCCGACTCCGCAAGGTATAATGAACGTTGCAGAGCACGGGGATATGGAGGTGACAATCAGTTGGACTAAGACACATCTGCATCCGTGTGATCTTGGATTTATGAAAAAGCTTCGTTTGAGCCCGGAAACGAGGCAATTAATCCGTGAAAGTGTGGAAGCTGGGATCCCTTGGAAAGTGTTTGAACAAGATAAGAACAAGATGCTACTCAACGACCCTTCCAAAACTGCCTACATGGAAATCTACAAGACAAAAAGATATCAAATGGACTACGAGAGGCGTAAAAAAGTGTATGCAGAGGCAGTTTTTGGCGATACCGTGTTCTCAAGTTTGCAGGAATGGGCACGTGCCATCCGGAATGCTGGTGGCTTAGGGATGGTAACAACCGAATTTCCCTCAATTGATGGACGTCAAACACTTGAAAAACTTAAAACAAATGAAGGTAGAGACGTCTGGTCTTTTGTTATGATGACCCCTTGGCAACAAAGGACGCTATCGGAAAACTCCAAAGTTATTCATCTTGACGCTACCCACAACATCTGCCATTGGACAGTTCCAAAAGAGCACGCCCTCATGTTTTCCATTGTTTGTAAAAACAAGGTTACAGGGCAAGGTGTTTCCGTTGCACACATGCTCACAAATTCGGGATGCGCTATGGTCATTGCGCATTTCATTAGAGAGGTCAATAGACTCACAAACCTTCGGCCAAACCAAATTGTAATAGACTGTGATCAAGCAGAGGTGAACGCTATCAAGAGTATTTGGGGTGAGAATGCTCCTATTGTCTACTGCAGGTTTCATATTGTTCAAGCATTTCAGCGAAACCTAAGCAAAATTGACGCGTCAAGCTGTGAAAACGGTAATCAAGCTTCTACTCAAAAGGAAGCCCTCAAAGATTTTGTTCGGATTCTTAATAGTCCCACAATTGGCGAAGGTCAAGCCAAAGTCCAGCATTTCATTAAAAAATACGAAAGATTTCAAGGATTTATACGATACATGGAACGACAGTGGTTTAGCGTCAATCCGTATATCATCTCAGGTTGGAATTCCAATTATGTGCAAGCCCAAAACACCAACAACTTCATTGAATCCTTCCATCGTGTTTTCAAGAAAGATGTTCTAGCGGGCGCAACAAATCAGCGACCAGATGTTATCGTGAATTACATAATCAAAGAGTTGGAGCCAAAGTTTCGCGGACATGAAACTCATGTGTTATTCCAGTACACCAAAAGACTCCACGACGAAGGTGAAGATGTCTCATCAGAGAAGGCTCAGAGCATACCCGAAAACGATCTCAAAAATATGGTCATTGATTTGGGGTGTGGAAAGTACATGATTAACTCCTTTACTATCGCGGATAGGCAATACTCAGTTGACTTAGATTCCGTGCGCCTGGAAATAGGCAACGACGGGCTACCATCCGAAGCTTCGCGTCCATCGTGTACTTGTCCTCTTTTTTTGCATAGTTCGTCATGGTGCAAACACATATTTTTGGCTCGACGATATTGTGGTCCCAAATCTGGGGTGAGGCAAGCTTCTGTTCCGATTGCAACCGCTCAAAGTGAAAGAAGTCTGGCCCAGGAAAGCAATACCGTGGAACAGAATGAAGTCCCTCTGGAAACCCAGCAACCTTGCGACGAATTTGAACTTGGTGATTGTTCAAGTGAACTTTCAGAAGATGAGTATGTTGTGAGCCCACAAGACCCACCTGCTTTTACCAATCCACACAGCGAAGTCTTGGTTTCATATCCAGAGCCGACCAACCATTTTTCGATTCCCTCTGTTTCTTCCGTTATACCTAATGCCCATCACCAGCGCAAGCCGTCATTGTCACACACATCCAGTAGTATCTATGACAGGGTTTTGAATGTGCGAAGAGTGAAAGCCGCAGTCCGCGAGGGTGGCTTGAGTTTGGATCCGAGATGTAGCTTCGATATGAGCCAAGCTCGTCTCGAGCACTCGAATGGCACAATTCAATACAATCATGTTGAGCCTCGTGAAATTGACCTTGTAGCGGTTAGAAGGCAAAGGCGTCAAGCATTCGAGGATGAGGTCGCCGATGATGAAAAAAGGTGTCTCTCGTGGATTCGTAATGTGAATCTGCTTTGGAAGAACACAAAATCTTTGGAAGAACGGCAAAGGATTATTAGACAGGCAGAAGCATCGATGAAGAATATTCACTTCGCCGCTCTGCTGAGGAAGCAAGCTGTTCAGCGTCGATAGTTTGCAGTGCCCCTAGACCAAGAGTGAGAAATGTACTGGCTGCTTTGCTTTGTTGGATCATGTCGCTCAACGTGCATTGGTTTGTATAGAACAACTCAGTAATATTGTGACTATATCTTTAATCTCACTTTAGCAGGGTGGTGTTGCCACATAAATCGTATACCTTCCAAGCGTTTCTATGTTTCAAAATATCCCCTCAGCGACTATCGAGGTCCATCGAAGATACCTGTAGTTTACCCTTTCAGGGTTAGGTACATCAACATTACAACTCTTAGCATGCAATATGACCTGGAAGCCCTGTTGCGATTACACGAGTGTCGACTTTGTGGTCAGTGACTCATGCGTGAAAATTGGTTCTTATAATTTGCTGTTAAGCATTCGGCGTGGGAATTACGAACCACAAAACGCTTATTCGGTTTGATTCAATATTCTTACATCTAAAGGTTCCAGCAATTAGACTTCATGTGGTCCAGCTGCTATTACGTTAGCGATGCATTTCAAATGCTGTGTTAAGAAGAGGTACCAACAACAATAGCATGTAAAAGCAATCCAACCGGTAGTTAAGGTTTGTGACCGGCAATTGATCCTCCATTCATCTGATTGTTATTAATTGTGCTTGGAGATCGAGAACGATTCTCTCCACGAGCGACCGTATCTAGGTTATACAAAGGTGTTCATTATCGCCGAAGTTATGTTCATAATTGTCTGGATATTGCACGAGTTATAGTGAGGTAATACAAAAAACGAAAACAAGAACCTTTCGTATGTAAATTTCATAATAGCTCGAAACAATTACTCACCAAAGCTCTTTACTCAAACAAGGCACCCTACCAATCAAACGGTAGGCGGAAGCACATACGGTATTGCCTTCGGGATATACTTCAATCAAGAATTGCACACTGTCTCCTTCCCTTCGTTATGTTTAGAGCTTATCACAGTATCTTTACATTCATCCTTGCGTTGTTGTTGACTTTCAAGTTTCTAGAATCAGTGGAAATTCAAAGTGGTTGACATAGCAAGTGTGCGGGCACGAATCTCGCGCGCGAGCCAATCACGTTTCAGGTAATACTGCATGAGGTGCGACGGCGAATCCCCGGCGGGCGAAAAAAATTTTATTATTTTCGCAAACAACAACTTTCTTCTTCAACCACTCTGTGTTTCTAACCAGCCCCACCTAGTCAAACGCACTCCCTGACATGTCCTAAGTGTATTTCCGGAATATTGACAGGCTTCTGTTTGTCTTTCGTGTATTTTTACTGGAGACCCGAAGTTTTGACTTTGGCTTAAAGTTAAAGACTGTCCTCATTGTTGGCCGAAGTTTTCACCGAGGTTATGGAATGTGCTACAACTGGTAACAACTGAGCTGCCGGCTGAAGAATCGAAAGATTTGAATCTAGCAATTCGGGGTTGTTCTGCTTTCACTCAAAGTGGATTTGTTATTGTCCATGTGAGACATGTATATGAAAAGAGAAGGAAATCAAATGGAAAAAACAATAGGGCAGTCAAAAACAGCTAAAGAGCCCTGCAGCATGCTGTTTTATTTACAGCAGTGCCGCTTCTATCTTTTAGTCCCGTGGATGAGAAGGTTGTATCGAAAAAAGTGGCAGTTAAACAGCCAAAAAGCCTCACTGTCAAAGCCTCGGTTTGAAGACAATTTTGTATCAAAGAAAGATAACTATAAAAGAACAGAGGTGAGTCAAAAATGGCTAAAAACCCACCAATTTTTCGAATGTTTTAATGGCGACGGTAGAACAGTTGCTGCGCAGGAAGTCCTGGAATATGGCGAAGCTGAGTTTATGCAAGAGAACCTCTGCTTGATTCGTTTAACGCAAGGGAACCTCTGCTTGATTCGTTTAACGCAAGTGAACCTCTGCTTGATTCGTTTAACGCAAGGGAACGTCTGCTTGATCCGTTTAACGCAAGGGAACCTCTGCTTGATTCTTTCAACGCAAGTGAACCTCTGCTTGATTGGGTTAACGCAAGAGAGCCTCTGCTTGATTGGGTTAACGCAAGAGAGCCTCTGCTTGATTGGGTTAACGCAAGAGAGCCTCTGCTTGATTGGGTTAACGCAAGAGAGCCTCTGCTTGATTGGGTTAACGCAAGAGAGCCTCTGCTTGATTGGGTTAACGCAAGGAAACCTCTGCTTGATTCTTTCAACGCAAGAGAACCTCTGCTTGATTGGGTTAACGCAAGAGAGCCTCTGCTTGATTCGTTTAACGCAAGAGAGCCTCTGCTTGATTCGTTTAACGCAAGAAAACCTCTGGATGATTGGGTTAACGCAAGAGAACCTCTGTTCGAGTGAATTCACTTTGTATATAGTTTGTATAGCTTCCCCTACATTCATTTTTGATTGGAATAGGCATTGTACTCATCCGGCGAAGTCGTTGATAGGGGATATAACTATGGTATTAGAGGCATAATGAGTGTTGTGTCATGAGCGGTAGTCTCGGACACCAGTTCGTATTCCTTAAATGGCGTATAGTTTTATCGTGATTGTATTTAGTACTGACTTACTGGGTCCAAAACGGACTTGGGAACAGTGGCTACCTATGTCCACACCCTGAAGAGACTTAACACAACCTTCGGCTTAGGGCGTAGTCAGTCCGAGGTCCCTGACATGTCGTAATCTGCGTAGTCGACTGTCGACTTTAGTATTGCACGCTAAAAGAGATCATTGTCCTTACGATATGACGTCTGCAAGGCTTGGCTGAGTGAACTCACGTCAAAATTGTTAACTTAAAGGCAGCAGTAACGAAAGTTTCGTAAAGGTTGTATTGAGATGATCGATGAAAGGGGGGTGCAGCCGTAGCAATCGAAACCTAGCAATTGATCTAAGTTTCTCAGATGATGTGGGGTTCTATAGGTGGATACATGCATGTATCTACGCCCGATGTAGGGCGGTAACAAGCGGGTGCACGTTGAGAGTAACAACACTCTAGCATGATGACTATTACGGTCGACAAAAGAAGCCACAAACTAAAGCAGGGGCCGCTTGGCGCTATGTGCTGTCAGATGAAGCGCTGTGGCATAAGTAGGTACATCAAGTGGCAATGTTGATACTCGCTCCCGGAAGAAAATAAACTCCCGACATATAGAAACACTGAAACTTTGGCGTATGGCAAGTAACATGTGTCGATCGTGAATGGCAAATTTTGCTTCAAAAGAACTGTCCATGAGATCTAATTCCCCAATTTCTCAGTTTCGAGCCTTAGGCATATAACCTAAGAGCTGATCATAAGTTGTTCGGATGACCTCCTAATCGTACTCATTGCACCTCATAAAGGTCGCTGGTAGGATGTATCACATGTGTACCAGCAGTCCTGACAACTTCATTCATCATCTCATTTGACGCTAGTCACTTTTGTGAAAAACAAACGTACAGCATGAATCAAGCGATCTTGTCATTGGCTACTGGACTTGTCGACCTAAGTCTTTTTCCATAGTAACAAGCAACCTGGCTTTCTTCGAGAATTGCTTCTTGCATAATTGAGCTGAGTTTTACTACGAATAAGACCTTACATGGGGAACCAAACAAAAGTCTTCTGCTGCTGTATTTATGGGCATACCAGCGGAGAAGGCTTAACTACTCAGATTCTCGAGATTAACAGCAAGTTCTTAGCATTCGATGAACAAAATCTCAAAGATCAAAAGTCATGATATATTAAGAAAAGCAAAATGCGTGTAAAGCCCACCAGAAAGCAGGTACGCCTGCCGCTTTCTTTCGATAACACAGGTTGACGATTGGAAGTTGGAAGAAAAAATCATTTGTGATTATAAAAAAGTGAATGACAATAATCATCGGATGAACACAAAACGTTCTCGGCTTATGGGTAAAAGGGAACCGTCTATATTCGAGTTCTCCATGATCAGGACTTTGACTGTGACTGTGGTTTAAATGCCGGCGCTTTTGAAATTGTGGTTTATGTTTTCATCGCCAAGATATTCGAAAGACATAAAAATCTGAATGTTTCATGAACTATGAGCGAATCCTTTCAATTATATATACACAGCCTCGGGGGTGGTGCGGAACGGAGGATAAAAACGAGCTCTTCGGAAAAAAAAGAATTAAAAAAAAATTAAGGCAAAAAACAAAATCAACGCGCTTACGTCATAATGGTGCGTCATGAGCGTGTATATAATTGGAAGGGGCGTCAATCTGTGGTTGGTAATTGAGCACACCCGTTACACGGGCGAGGATCTCTACTTGGAGGTCGCCGAGAAGGTTTATGAGTGGATGTGGGGCGTTGGATTTTTTGTTGAAGACAGCGAGGGCTTCGTTATCTACGATGGTGCAGAAGACACCACCAACTGCACGGATTTGACGATCCACAAGTGGTCGTACACATACGGGATTTTCATGGCTGGATCGGCGTACTTGTACAATGCGACCGGCGACGCGAAATGGAAGACCGCCGCGACAGAGATCGTTGACGTCTCGAACTACTTCTTCAACAACTCGATCATGACCGAGACCACGTGTGCCACAAGCAACGTGTGCAACACCGACCAGCGGTCGTTCAGGTCCTTGTTCTCGAGATGTCTCAGTTTGACTGCCGTCTCCATCCCCGACACCTACAGCAAGATTTTCACCGGCTGGTTGACCCCCAGCGCCAAGGCCGCGGCGCAGTCGTGTTCTGGTGGCAGCGACGGAGTCACGTGCGGAGAAAACTGGTCCGTGGACGGCTGGGACGGCAAATACGGGCTCGGCGAGCAGATGTCTGCTTTGGAGTGCATCATGTCGATGATCACCGCCCATCACGATCCTTTGACTCCTCTGACCGGAGGCAACTCGGAAGGTGCGGACGTTGCCGCGGGCAACGACACGCTGGCGCGTACCAATACTAATGAGATTTCGGTGACCTCGGGCGACAAGGCCGGTGCTGCAATTCTCACGGTGGTTGTGCTAGGCATAATCTTGGGCGGCCTGGTGTGGATGTTGCTCTAGACAAGAGATGTGAGATCCTTATATTCTACGTCAGCGAAGAAAAGGCGCTTTTTGGCTGCAACAGGCCCCGGATCCGGATGCTGCAAGCGTCTGCGTGAAGTATTTTACTGCCGAGCTGAAAATTTTAAGAGCGGCAGATTTAGTGAGAGAAACGGCCTTCGGTGTATTGTCGCCCGCTTCTATGAACCAGGGGCGCTGCCACGGAAAGCAAAAGATCCACGGTTCACACAAAGTTGTGTTTTGCCGGGGCCTTGTGATCTGCAAGCTGATGTCATGAGCGCGCGGGAGCCCCTTTTTTCAAGAAAAAGGAGTTAGAGCCATTTTGGCCCGCGCACGCCGGGTGCAATCTACAGGCGCTAGCGCGAGCGAGGCACATCTCGAGCCCGGCCCTCGCACGTTAGATAACGCCGGATCTAACTTCTTGACCACACAATCTTCTTACATAGAGGCACCGGGCATAGATCGCTCGCCTCACAGTTATTTTTGCTACAAACATTGCCATTGCTTCGAATTCCCGCTACGGGGCCCCTCTCTTTCTCTTATTCTCCTTACTCTAGTCTCTGGTTCTCGCGCAGTGCATTCATCTGGCCTAGACGTAGATTAAACCCGGTGAAACATGGTTTTATCTCAGGTCATCAACCAGCTTGCTAACCCTAACACTGCGAGTAACCGGCGGCGGCGGCTCTACATCCCGCCATCGACCAACTACCCGCTTTTCAGCTATGGCGGCGCAGAGGACCAGCGGTCTTTTCTCTCGCTCGATGAGTCTGGCCTGGTGTACACAAATCTAGCTGAAGAGAGCGATAACGCCAGCGTTTCGTCGGCAAGGTCTCTCCCGTCGACGCTAGATTCGGCAAAAGTCACAGAGGACCAGGCGCTGTTCCACAGCTGGCTTCTAGAAGAACACCTGCGCAGGTATAGTGGCATAGATAGCGGCGACGAAAACGCCGATAATGGCGACAGACGGTCGGCCAAATCACGCAATTCCCATGGCACGTTTGCCTCGGACGCCAAGTCGGCGCGGCTGCTCTTTGCAAAAGAAGATTTCGCCCGTATGCGAACGAATTTTGCAGTCGAGAGCCGCATGTTGGGCCGCTACTCGCTCCCGCTCATCATCACGTTTGTGCTCGAGCACTTGTTCTCGATCGTGTCGTTGCTTGTGGTGGGCCATTTGGGTAAGAACGAGCTTGCTGCGGTCTCGCTAGCGCTGATGACGCTGACGATCTCGTTGGCTGTTTTTGAGGGCATTGCCACGGCGTTGGACACCTTGTGCCCCCACGCGTACGGCGCGGGGAACCTCGAGCTCGTGTCGACGCACGTGCAGCGGTGCACGGTGTTTTCGCTTGTGGCGTATGTGCCGTGTGTGGTTTTCTGGTGGAACAGCGGGCTGATGCTACGCCTCATCATCGAGAACGAGGAGGTGTTGCGGCTCACCACGCAGTTTCTCCGGGTCTTGATCGCGGGCGGGCCGGCGTACATCTTCTTTGAGAACGGCAAGCGGTTTTTGCAGGCGCAGGGGATCTTCGAGGCCGGCACAGGGGTGCTTTTCGTGAGTGCGCCCATCAACATCTTTCTCTCGTGGTTCCTCGTGTGGAACGAGAAGTACGGCCTCGGGTACTTGGGCGCGCCGATCGCCACCGTGATCAACTTCTGGCTCATGTCGCTCTTGCTCGTGTTGTACGTGGTGTTTGTCGACGGCTCGCAATGCTGGTACGGGCTCTGCGGGCCGGCCAAACTCTTCCAGAACTGGGGCCAGCTCTCGCACTTGGCGGTGCCCGGAATCGTGATGCTTGAGTCCGAGTACGTGGCCTACGAGATCATGACGCTTCTTGCGCTGTACTTTGGCACGACGGAACTTGCCGCTCAGAGCGCGGTCGGCTCCATAGCCTCGCTCACGTATATGATCCCCTTTGCCGTGAGCATCGCGGCGCTGACGCGAATCGCCAATTTCGTTGGTGCCCAGAACCTCTACTCAGCGAAAGTTGCCACGAAAACGGGCTTGCTCGCTGGGCTCGCGGTGGCCGGCTTGAACTGCGTGGTTCTCCTCACGTTCCGGCACCAAATTGCCGGCTTGTTCACCCAGGACCCGGAGGTGATTGAGCTCATCGTGTCGCTCTTCTCGCCGTTGGTGTCGGTTCTCCAGATCTTCGACGGCTTGGCCTCGGTCGCCAGTGGCATTCTCCGTGCGCAGGGCCTCCAGAAAGTGGGCGGGATTGTCAACTTCGTGGCGTACTACGCGTTCGCGATGCCGCTAGCGTTTCTCCTCACCAAAGCGACCGACCTCAAGTTGAAAGGGTTGTGGCTCGGCATCGGCAGCGGCATGTTCCTCATTGGGGTCATAGAGACCATCGTGATTCTCACCTGCAATTGGGACTCGGTGCTACAGAAGGCGGGGCTCATGATTGAGTTTGACGAGTCGGAGGAGGACGATAGTAACGACTAAGGCTGGAATTGTTGGCTCTCGTTGTCCTAATGATTCGACTAATGGATCAGCTCGTATTGGCTCAACTCTATTCATTGGCTCAACTGTTATTGGTACAACTCATACTGGTTGAACTCTTTTTGGTTTCACTAAGTGGTTCAATTTATTAGTTCCACTCTACCTGGATCAACTCTGATTATTGGCTCAACTAATTGGGTCAGCTCTTGTTGGTTCAACTAGTTGGCTCAACTTTCATTGATTCAATTTATTGGTTCAGTCCTCATTGGTTTAACAGATTGGTTCAACTCATTTTGGCTCAAATCCTATGGATTAGACTCGTATTGGTTTAACTCGTATTGATTCAACTCGTATTGATTTGACCCTATTTATTGGCTCAAATCTTGCGTGTTCAACTCTTAATGGTTCAGCTCCTATCTATCCAACTTATTGGCTCAACTCACATTGGTTCAATTCTATTTATTGGGTCAGCTCTCATTGCTTCAACTGATATTGGTTCAGCTCTTATTGCTTTACGAATTGGCTCAACCTATTGGTTTAACTCACTGATTTTACCCGTATTGATTAAGCTCTTATTGGCTAAACCCTTATTGATTTAGCTTCCATTGATTCGACTAATGGGCTCAACCCGTTTTCGTTCAACTCATATTGGTGCAACTCGTATTGGTTCAGCTCTCGCTGATTTAACTTATTGTTTTAACTCTATTCATCAGCCCAACACTTATTCGTTCAACTTATTGATTCAACTCACATTGGCTCAACTCATTGGTTCAACTAATTGGCTCACCTTAAATTGGTCGAGTTCTCATTATTTCGGCTCATATTGGCTCAACCCTTCTTGGCTCAACTCTTCTTGGGTCAACTAATTGGCTCACCTTATTGTTCTAACACTTATTGGTTCAGCTTTTATTGGTTCAACTGATATTGATCCAGCTCTTATTGATTTAAATAAATAGTTCAACTCAAAATGGTGCAACTCTATTAATTGGTTTAACTCTCATTCGTTTAACTTATTGGTTCACTCTCATTCGTTCAACTCTCATTGATTTAACTAATTGGCCCAATTGATATTGGTACAACTGATTGGCTCAAATTTCATTGGTTGGGCTCACTCAACTCATATTTACTCAACTCTATATTACTTCAACTCTTATTAGTTCAGCGCTTTTTATCGGTTCAACTAATTGGCTCAAATCTCATTAGCCCAACTCATATCAGTTCAACTTCTTACTCAACTCATCAGTTTAACTAATTCTCATCAGTTCAACTGAACTCTCATCGGCCCAGCTCCAGACTACGCCTTTCAATAGTGAACACGCGGGGTGCTCCAAATTTACTATACAACTATTTTCTAAGCGCCCTTCTGGCCTTGACGGCGTCAGCCAATGTCTGCAACACCGGGACGGTGTCGTTGAAACCAATGCACGCGTCGGTGATGGAACATCCGTATTTCAAGGCGTCCTTGCCCCCCTCTTCTTGTG
>JAKUBE010000122.1:0-27975 GCA_030674755.1 Metschnikowia henanensis | reverse complement strand
GGGTCACGCGCAAGAAACTCGGCCATCCTTTATCGCCGCCCTGTGCGAACCCTTTGCCATGCGACGCCTTCTCCTCGCGCCAGTTTCCGGGCGGCAAACCGTGGAAAATGCTCTGGGGCATCGACAACCCCGAGCTCGTGGCGGACTACGCGTGGCGGAAGGTCCACTGGCCCGAACTCCGCAACAGCAAAGGCGAACTATGGTACCCCGAAGCCACGCGGGAAAACAGCACGCACAAACCGCGGCGGTTTTCGCAGAAACTCCACGACAAGCTCTGGCACGACGCCGACGGCGAGCGGCCGCGCGAAGACAGTTTCCTCTTGGAGATCCCGTTCCAGAGCCAGGGCAAAAGCGCGTCTAAGGGCAACATAAGCAACTGGAAGGAAAAGGCCCGTAAATTGTACGGCACACGCAGCTCGTCGGCCGTGGACCTCAAGGGCGTCTACGACCTGCACCACACGCCGCTGAAATCGTGGGACGGGCTCTCAGCGGTGAGGATTTCGCGTCTTGGAGGGAACAGACACGCCGAAAATCCGGACCAGCTCCACCGGTTCCAGTTTTCCGGCAGCGGCGACTTGGACGCGTTTTTGAACGACGACGCAAAGCAGTCCGACCTGAAACAGTCCGACCTGAAACAGTCCGACCTGAAACAGTCCGACCAGTCGATGGACAGCAAGTTGCCGCCGCCGCAGATTGTCATTGACGACGGCTCCTCACACCACCAGCTGGCCTCCGAGCTTTTCGGGGATAGCGAGCCGGAACCCGCCGAAACCAACGGCAAAGCGCCCGAAAACGTCAGCGACGTGTTTTTCAGCTCGTTGAGCCAGAAACAGCCCCTGGTGCACCACTTGGAACGAGGCCCTGCCGATCTGAGCTCCGTGAGTATTGAGGCTGGCCCTGTGCAGAGCCTGGGCCCCGACGACTCCGAGCTATCCGCGGTGGCCTACCAGATCAAGTACCTCAAGGCGCTTTCGGGACTAAGCTGCAATTTCCTCGGCTCCGTGTATCCCGTGCTTTTGGAGTCCACGATATCAAAACTCAACCAGCTCACGCAGAAAGACATGCGCCAGTTGCTTCGCACCATCAACCACACGAACTCGGAGCTTTTGGTCGCCAGGGAAAACTTATACAAAGGCTTTATCGACGAGGCGAAAAGCATCACGCACCTTGCTAACGACGAGTGCGCGGTGAAAATCGACAATTTGTTGAGCGCGGCCGATCGCGCCTATGGCGAGTTGAACACGTCTCTTATCATGGAGTTGAGACGAACAAACGAGAAGCTCGATAAACTCAACCGCTCGTTGTTTGGTGGAGTCATGGGCACGCGCACCACCGAGGAGGAAGGCGACCTGATCCTCGACATCACCGACCACAAGATTCTTTACATTGCCTTGGAGAATGTGATTGTTGTTGTTCTCCGTCTCGTGTGGATCGCGGTGAACATTTTCAAGCCGGTCTTTGTGTTCATCAAGATTCTATGGAAGATCTTCAAGTTGATGGCCAGCTAGGCTTAAACTGGAGAGACGATTCATTGAACCAACTATCATATCGGTCTACCTATGTAGTGTCAGTACAGTTGTGTGGGAATGAGCCATTGGTTTCCTGTATGTCACAAGACGCCAAGCCTCACCTGAAAATGTATGTTTATTGCTAATCGACGATGTTTGTCCCGTCCGAGTCGGGCCAGGGCTAAGGTTTCTGGCTTTAAGCGTATTGGGACTCGAATTTTGAGAGCGGCAGTCCGTGGCGTTTCACAACCGCTTGGTCGACTGAGGCGGGAAGCCCAAAATGCTTGGCGAACTTACTCAACGAAATCACCGCAGGCTCAGCCCTGAACTCATTGTGTTTAATATCCATGGTGTATATCGCGACAATCCCTTCAATCGAGTGAAACTTTTGGCTCTTGTTAATGGGCGCTGGAGGCGCCACGAAGTAGAAGCATGAAGACTTGCTCGTCATCGAATTCATGATTTGCGCCGCCAGGTACACCTGGTCCGCAGTGACAAATATCTCGAAAGGGATCATTGACTTTGGATCCTGAACGGCCTCGAACACCAACTCGCGCGTCTCGCTCTTTGCCTCAACTTCAATCAACATGTCTCTGAAGAATTTCTCGAATATGAGGTACTGAGTAGTGGCATGCAGATTCAGGTTGAGGAACATGTTCCAAGATTGGTAAAACACGGCCAGGTGCTCGACCAAGTGGCTGAATCTGACCGGCTCTTTCGCCGAGGGCTCCCATAGCGTCGTCTTCACGTGCACGAGCCCGGTATATGGCGAGTAGTAAGTCTTGCGCGTCTTCAACTGCCAAAAAAGAATCCTTGCCTTTGCCAAGTCTTCGAGCAAATCTTTTTCTTCTGCCCGCAAGTTCAGCCAGATGTATAGCTCCTTGACTTCCGCTGCTTCCAAGCGTTGCTGGATCTCCTCACAGCGCGAGGCTGACTCCTCGACCTTGTCCTTTATGATCTTATCGACACGCGTGATCCAGTCGTCGATAGAGTCCACTGTAGACGAAATACTAACGTCGGAGAGATCGCAGTCAGCAGTCGGCGCTAGAATCACCTCATGCACGAGCTCAGCGGTTTGCAAGGCAATGATCATCAACGCTTCGTCTCGCGGGAGAGAAAGCAAGGTCTTGTGAAGTTCCAGGCGGTTGCCCGAAAGTTTGCGGAACAACAACGCCACGCGGATTTCCCAGTCCATCTGGTCGGAAAGATCGTCGTTGCTGGCAAGAAGCAAAATCTGGTCCTTGTTCCATGCGCCCACCTCGTTGTAAATCACTGCTAAGTAGGGAAGACTTGGGTGAAGAAGGGTCCTTTCGTGGTGGAACACGCCGATCCAGGGGAAGAAATCTCTGGCCTGCTCAAAGGAGAGAACACCCGTCAATTCGGAGATGTTGACCTTTTTCAAGCTGAGACTCTGCATGCACTTCAGAAGGTCGGGTTTAAGCTTGAGAACTGCAGACTGAGCCGCCGGTTTTGGAGGAGGTTTGCGGTCTCTTCCATCTTCAGATTTGCTGTTCTTGTCCTTGGTTTGGAGCGTTCTTTTGGAAATACCCTCCGCGGAATTCTCAGACGAGTCGGGGCTTCTTGAGTTGGACGGAGTCGATTCTCCAGAGCTCCCATTGGTCTTTGCAGATGTTTGGAAGGGTTCTGGAATCGTGAAAAGATTCGTCTTAGAGGGGCTAGTTGGGTTCTTTTTGAGGCCAGAAGTAGCGGGGCCAGCACTTGGAACAGCATCTGGACCAGCACTTCGAGCAAGACTCGTGTCACTTCTGGTAGAATTTGAGACACTCTCTGGCACCCTCCCTGGCTCTACTGTTTGCGATATCGATTCCTCTTTCACGCGAGGCTTTGAATCAACTTCCGCTGACCCGAAATGGCCGCTGGCAGAGCTCTGTCTTTCCACCGAACTAGCACTCTTTCCCTCTACATACACGGGATTCTGAATTCCGTCTGTGGCATTTTTGACGTGCCCCAACTCAACATTTTTGCTTTGCGGAGCGTTTTGATTAAACATTGACGGAGCTGAGCCGAGTCCTTTGGACAGAGGCCGCACTTCCAGGTTCTGTAATTTCACTGTGGAAAGTGAGGCAGAAACTGTAGAGTTGCTTGCAGGGTTTGCACGGGCCGGATTTCCAAACAAAGGGCGCTCTTGGTTTTGCGGATTTTCCGGTTGGGCCCCGAATCGCAGAAGCGACGGAGCCTTTGGTTCTTGCCCAGATTGTGTGGTCGAAAAAGAACTCAAGGGCTTTTCAGGCGCTTGTTTCTGAACATTGGCAGGCCAGCCCCGGCCGAACCCGTAATCGCTCATTTCTAGGTATGTTTGAGTCTTTTCTCGTCTTTGTACTTTTTATTCAATAAAGAAGAGGCTTGGTCGAACGTGTGGCTTTATCAGATCTCATATAGAAGCGAGCTCTCGTGTGTTGAGTAGGTGTTGAGCGATCGTTGATGCGCGGTGTCAAATATTGGGGTATTTTTGCATTGGCTAGATTTGGACTGGGCAAGTTTAGAATGAGTCGTGCATTCATTTTCGTATAATTGAATTGTAAATTTATTGGAGGGCCTATCTCCTTCTCGATTGATTGCTTTTAGCTGCAAATCTTATTTATGTCATTTGTTTCATCAGGCGCATATAATTGAGTAAAGTGTGAACCAATTTCCATCTGCAGCGAGAAGTAAACAATGGCATTTTGGCCACTATAGACTAGCCAAGAGAAAAATAACAATTCAAGAATTCACTCTGTTGTTTGAGACCAAGAAGCTAATAGATGAGGCTATCCATTTCCTATTGACAAATGGACCTTGTTAATCATCTGGTCGGCACAAGCTAGAATAATCTTGGGAAGGCGGAGCTGGGGTCTGCTATTAGAGATGATTTTCCAAAGGGTTGAGGGATTTAGTGAGAAGGGAAACCCAGGCACGATGAAAAGAGGTACTTTACTCTTAGATACAGAATCTACTACGTCTAGACTCAAATTCTTCTTTTGACAGAATTACCTAGCTAAATGAAATGGCATTCAAAGCTTTTCGGGACTGCTGAAGTGCGTAGAACAATCTTTCAGAATCCTGAAATGAGTCCTATGACTTTTGATAGTATAACCACGGTAATCGCTCAATTTCGGGGAAAACAACCACAACAAAGCAATAACTGCAGTCCTCAACATGGAAAAATCTCAAAGATTTCAAAACTAGTTCGAGACTAAGGGCTATAACGGGGCTGCCTAGGCGCTGCTTTCTTGTCTTAAAGTGAAATTATTGCGGTGGAGAATATTGTTGGAAGGGCGCTGCGGTGTAAGTTTTAAATAATTTTCAGCGGCAGATTTTCACTAGACTCCAAAGCAACAAAAAGCGCTATATCGAGGCGTGGAACAAAAGTGCATATAAAGAATCCATTTGTTGCAGCCAAAACAGGACTCAAAGCTTGTATCCCGGGGGCTTTTTGTAGCATCGCCTCTAAAAACCACCCCTTTCTTTGGAAACCCAAGGCTTAGTCAAATAGTATTTTTGTGGGCACTGAATTGCGTGGCATGATTCGATGAGTTATCATCGTGGATTCTAGAACTTTCAGTCCATACAAAATCTGCTGATATCCTAGCAAAACTCGCATGCTAAAAATCCAAATACTCTAAAGATGAGAGTCATTACTTTATCAGCATTCTTACTCGCTTCCATCGTCTCAGCACGCACGATAGCGTTCAGACTAAACTACAGGAGGCCAAAATATGAAGCAGATGTAGAAAGAACCGACACCAGTATCGACTCAGTAAAAATCCCCCAGAATAATGTCTCCCAGTCCGCTCAAGATATATCTCTAGTTGTGACACATGATCCAGTCGAACCGCAGCATATTTCGGAAGTGAAAGAAGTGCAATTGCTCGTGGACCTGCTTTATGAACATTTAAAGAAATACGCTCTTGAAACTGGATTCCAAGCCGAGTCTTTCATGATGCATTTACCGGAACTCAATGAGATGTTGCTGTTTCTTCGCACTTGGGCAGACAGATTACAGCCATCAAAAGAACTACTGGCCCAGCTCGACTTCGTCTCAAACTTGCTCCGCTTTTTCCATGAATATGTGGAAATCTTTGAGCAGTATTCAGAGAACACCAGCAGCAACTATTTGTACAGATGTGTCACGCAACTCAAACTCTCCCTTATGTTAATGACTGATTCTCGTGGCAGACTCATAAAACAGGAAGGTTACGAAGACCGGATCAAGCGGTACAAGGAAACGCTTCATTTTCTTTGGGGACTTTTTGATGACCTCAGAGGCGTCGAGTTCGAGACGTGGCAGGCCATTGAGAGTCAATTCAGATCGGTCAAGCAACTTGTGAAGGAGTTGGAAGCGAAAATATCTGAGTCTTGATTAGTTAAAGGTCCCTGTTTGAAGAGCTAGGGATTTGGAATTATTCAGTGAGATTTGTGGGTTTGATCACAAAAGCGTTTTTGAACGTAAGACCCATTTATTTCAATGCCTTTCGTGACTTTAAAAATTCTTATTTGGAAGTCTCTGTGCCATTTTCACTCTCATCTATGAGCTCACAACTTAGCCAATTTTTGTCATTGGGCTCTAAATTGTCTTAGTCTATATCACTATAGAATAGCGTCAGTGCATTTATTGCTTCCAAACTGCAACTAGTTCAATTTCTAGGCCATTCTTTCTTCTTCCATGATTGCACTGTAAATCGAAGTACTGGCTGCAAAAAACCAGTGGGGAGAGACTCCAACACAGAAATTATATACGAGGTTGTAAACTTGTTTTTCGATCTTGAGCCCAGTCTCATTTCGGTGAACAGACATTCTACCCTAACTTTCCTTATATCACGAGAAGAACACTCAACCAAACTTAACCCAGCGTTGATGACAATTATGTTAGCCGCGAGATCTAGTGTGGACTATATTAATCAGTTTCAGATTTACTCTTATCCCCAAAATCCAACTTCTGAGCCCGAGCAGCTCATGAGCAACTTACTTCTAGTAAACAAAGAGACAAGCGCTGCGTGTAAATCACTGTCTGAAATGAAGAAGAGGAAGTATTAAAGTAGTGGTTGATCTCCGTAAGAATGCGAACTGCAAAGTTTCAGTGCATTAGCTTGAGGTACGGGTCTCGTGCACTGACAAACATCAACACTAACCAAACGGTCTGATACCACGTTAATAATTGAACCGGCCCCAATTTCTTCTTCATTATCTTTATTTCCCTTCCTTATTCTTCTTGATCTCTCGGTTCAAATGCAACAAAAGTCTGTGGCGCTTTTAAAAAAGATCGATTCGACCATCTACCAGATCCTCGATAAGTTTCAAGATCTCTTTGAAAAAGCAGTCATCGATGATAAACCTAAGGAAGTTTTGGCGGTCGAAAATGCGGCCATGGAATTCGATGCGCAGACCATTATACGACTCTGCAAAGACTTACTAGGAATCACACGCGGACTTCGAGAGACATGGTGTTTGGAAACTATCAAGGCGAAACCTAACGACGATGAAGGTGGTAAAGATTCTGGAGACGAAGCCACGAAGGAGGTGTTTTTGAAATTCAACCAGCTTATTGATAGAATTGCAGCGCTTGAAAACGGTTTGACGTGAGGGGAAATGTGGGTTGTAGAGGCGCTGGGAATGAAATGCTAAAGGTTCTTGGATGGGAAATTTGCTCTTTTATCTCTTAGGAATGACCATGAAACCGATTCTCAAGTCCTACGTTTGAACTTATTAAAGCACCAAAGCCCGAAAACTCGAATCATAATTTATACTATTAGCGAAGAGGCTTCGTGAGGATTCATTTGGCTGGTCTGAAATAATCTTCAAGAACACCAGTTCACGGTTAGTCCTGGATCATAACAAATCGGATCATAATTCTTTAGCGATTCAAAGATCTCTACAAGAGACCAGAAAACGCACGGGGATAAGGCCTGCTTCAAGTCGGGGGGTCACTAGCATTATACTGCTCCTATTGAAAGGGAAATCTTAAGGTGTGCACTGCTAATCATGAGGAGGAAAGCCGCTGTTCACGAGACTATGCTTGGCACTCATGAGGAAAAGGAAAATTGGTATAGCTTTTTTTTACATTGTCCATTGACTCTCATCTCATGAACGATGGCAACGAACATTAAAAAGGATACTTCCTTTTATGTATGTACACGGCACTAACAAGATGTTTTATGGCAGAGGTGATTAGATGCCGGGTCGATGCAACCTAAAATAGTTCCCGAAACAAGTCTTACATGAAGAAATCTTGGCCTAAGGTCAATCAAGACTTATCATCATCTCTCAAACCAGTAAACACGCAATACGTTTAAAAGGGTCACCACATAGCTTTGTCATTAATACTGACCAATTATCGTATCGGAAGCACCCCACATATCGTGATTCTCCAATTTCATTACCACAATAACCACCCTTCAATAAACTCCAAGAGTTTCTTCTTAATCAATGTGTTTCGCCGGGCTTCCTGGTCTCGTCCCCACGCGGCTCAGCAGATTACTAGCAGGGTCAATGTGCTCTTCAAACATGTTGACAAATTTTTGCACCTTTCCTACCTTGATGAACTTGAACTTCTTGTCCTCCTTGATGTATTCAGGAACAGAGGATGACGAGTCTCTAAACGCAAACTTGAGGCCGAGTCCATCGTCATGATCGATAAAGGAGAGAGACGCCTTTTTTCTGAGCTGAGGCGGATTTCCAGAACTTTCTGTTTCATTAGAATGGGCATTCTTTTTTTTGGGAGACACCATGGGAGAGGAAATGGTATCCTCACATTCTGAGGCATGATCGTCAATATCCCTGCAGAACGCGTCGAAAGATGAGTGCCTTTCTGGGCTCGAAACCGGGTCAGATCTGGGTTCATACGTAGGCTTTTTAAAGGCTGGCGTCATTGTCCTATTAATGCTCTCGGTCACTGAAGGATTCTTTGAAAGGTTAGAGGCAGCACCGTTTGTTTTGATCAATCGATCTTCTCCTCCAATTTTATGTGAGTCTTCATGAGCAGTGCCATTGACGGAATTGGAGTTTTCAATCTTTTGAGGGCACATTTGTATCGGGTGATGTATCAATTTGTCCATCAACGAAAGAGACAGAACACCATTGGTCAAAAGCGTTTCGGCTCCAAAATCCAAATGTGAATTTCCCTCAAACTGATACGGAATTGCAAAGTCCAGGTCGTCGTCTTCGTTAGATTGGCATTTCACACTTTCGTCCGAGTGCAAAAGCTTCATCTCATCGCCAGACGCGTCCAAAACATCGTCGTCGTGGTCGTAAAAAACCAACTGCTTTTCAATGACTAACGACAGCTCGCCTTCATCGAGCGAAGTGTTGATGAAATCTAGCGAGTCTCGCAGCAAATCGCCGCCTAGCGATTTGAACTGTGCCATGCTCTCATTGGGAGGCAGATCCTGTAATATAGTCGACGAATCCGCAATGTGGCTCTTGATTTCGCTATTGCTTTTTAGCTCTTGTAGTAGTTTGTGCCGGATGTACGTCTTGAGATGTTCTACCAACGTCGTATCTGACAATAGTAGCGGCTCAAACGTATCGTTTGCATGAAAACGTAGACAAATGTCGCTGACATTGGCCAAATCCACGGAAAACTGATCGATTTCCAAGCGAAATCTCACCACGAACGTTTCTTTTGTCTTCCTCGTGGCGAGAATCGATTTCCACACCCCGGAAAACATAGGCCCTGTGATTTCCAATGCAGATTTTAGTCCTTGTTTATTGGATTTCGCCACAAAAACCGAGTTGCTTCGAACGAGCGCCGAGGGCGTCAATTGCCTATTTCTTAGAAGCAACGCATTGAGCTCGAGCGTGATATCAAAACACCGTATGTATCTGGCGAGATCCACGCGCCTTGGGTTATATCCGCCTTGGTATAAATGTAATTCTGCCACGCAGGTGGAGATCTTGTATGGAATGTCAGAAGAAAAAATAAAGCTTGGTCTTTCCTTATCTTTCACCGGTGCACAATAGCGGTATATACCGGTAGTTCTCGGGTGCCCCATTGTCATGATGTAGTGAAATTTGAACTGTCCTCACCGCTTAATTGTAGATACGAGCGGCGTATGGCTATGATTGAAGCAGAGGGCCAAATGAAAGTCTTTGGAAGATGAAGAGGCGTGAACAAATCGTTCCTCACTAAGCTTATGAGTAAGAGACCGAATGTGAGCTTGGTGAACGCAAAAAATTCAGTTTATCCGAATCTTGGTCTCGTTGTATTAGCCTGGTTTCAACCTCCCTCTGTCCATGGTGAGAACTTTCAAAACAAATCCCGAGTTATGTGCACGTCCGCCTGCTTTATGCGCGAGCACGGCAAAGTGGGGGACCTGCGTGTGTAAGGCGACTCTAAATCTGCAAAAGCGCCTGCAAAAGCGCTTCGCGCACAATTCCGTGACTGAGAGCGAACTGCCTAATCGGGCAAGATCTGAATTTAGAGATAAGCTGGCGCACGCGAGAAAGTTATGAGACAGTTTGTGCTGTAAGGACCGCAGAAGGTCTCTGACTTACTGATTAATATAGAGCTCGAGCCATCTTGAATATTTAGGAATCAAAGAATTAAAGAAGATGGCTGATTCTTTTCAAATGGGGGATTTACTTTAGTTCGTACCTGATACGAGATCGAGAGTTCACAAGGCCCTCGTAACTTAGTACTTATGACTAAGACTTTTCTTTTCCTGTTGGAGATGTTTTTCTCTTTTTAATAGCTAGTCCGTGGGAGCCGCTAAAGCTGGGGTCATATTATCTGTGTAAGGTAGACTAAAGAAGCTGAATCAATTTTGAACGGGTTGCAAAACCATCGGTTTAGACGGATTGCACAGATACGATTCAGACAGATAGAAACCCTTTCAATAAAGCAGATGTCGTCATATTGTCCCGGTTGAGAGGAAAGGTTACTTTAAATAACGAAAACATGCCTGTCGCCCTTTCCACTCCAGTGCTGGGAAAGAAGCTATAAATAAATACTCCATGGTAGCCAATACAATAATTTCAAACACCATGACTGATTGAGCCCCTGGTAATTTTCCAACAATAGAAATTCAAAATACACCCAAAGAATACACTCAGTCCCGAGAGCTCATCTCCGTCACAAAAAGCAGCTCTTCACAATCTGAGAAACTTTCTCACTCCTCTGTATGAAGCAAAAGCAAGTTCTCCCTAAACCGGGTTGTGAACAACTTCCAATTCCTCACATTGATATCCCCATCCGAAATTCCAACATTTAGTCCTGCTTCATAAGTGGAGCACATAGTCACGTGGTGAGTCCCAAGCGGGGCACCTGATGATGGAGCAAACAACACATTTTTGATTCTGAACATCAGTGGATCTTTGTGCCTTTTGAAATCAACAAGCCCCAAGTTGGTGGCACTCATGAAAATGTCGTCTTTCTTCTTGCCGATTCTGGGGTCCATGTAACTCTCAGCAGTCAAGCCCTGGGCCACAAAATACAGCTTGAGCCATTCGGCGCTATGAATCGTTTCATGCAAGAAATCGTGGTACTTTCCAACCGCAGCCCATGAGAAAGTGGTGTGTGGCTCCAAAAAGTACTTCACAATAAAAGTGTAGAAACCGTCATCGAACCGCCCCGAGTCCCCGAGAAAAGTATTGTGGTTTTGTAAGCATTCGTAAATATTGCGGAAACTGACCGCCACACTGACTTTCAAGTACTTCTCTTGGTACAAGTCGGGGTACATTTGATGGATAGTATGCACATATGCTAGGATCACATATGTTTGAAGTTTGACGCCATGAAGCTTGCATGATTGTACAATCAGCGTGAGTTGAGCCGATGGCACATTGATGAAAAGCGGGGTCACGTTGTTTAAAGGAGAATCTTGGTCTATAAGAAAGTCGCTTTGGAAAAACGATTTCTTAGAGTAAGCAATAGGCTGGCGATCAACAAAAGATTCGTTATGCATCTGCTTCTCAAAAAGCGTTGGAACAATAATTGGAAAAAACCTCACGGCCGTCTTGAAAGCAAACGCCGTGAGTCTGGTTTTGAGATCCGGCTTGTAACTAATACGATCAAAGAACTTTAGCGAGATTCCGTTTTCAAGGAGATTTTTATCGTTCTGAAAACAGAATAAAGACTCTTTCTGATTAACCAAATCTGTCGCCTTAACATTATTAAGGCCGTCCACAAACTCTTTCAAGTACACCAAAACAGACCCACCATCGGTAAATGAATGAGCACAGTAAAATGAGAGCCATCCGGTTTTTGGAAAGTACACCATTTTCCAAAGTGCCTGTTGGTTTTCATGATGCTTCACGATTCCCAACTCGTTGAGGACTTTTGTATTCGCAGCCTCATCCAAGAAACAGGTGTTGATTTCCTCGTTGATAACGAAAACATCTTGGAATTTGATCTCCGCAAGCGGTTCCCATTTTATACCACGCTTTTCTCCTCTAGGGAACATAAAGAGAAGCGGGTATTTAAGTACTAATTTCCTTAAACTAGCGTATGCCAACTCGGCTGTTAGTTCCTGGGTACTCTCTATTTTCACCGAGATGCTCACGCTTTTGAATAAATTCTTGCGCTCGAGGTGAATGAGGAGCTTTTCAATAAACTCCGGCTCGCGAGTCAAACTTAAATCTGACACATTTTCGGACACATTTTTTGCGTCGGTTTTCGATTCATTGGTCGAGAGATTAGAAGATGAGCCGGACATGCGGAGATAGATCTTGATGTTTCTGCCGAGAGGTAATGGCAAGTTTTATTTTCTTGTGTTTTCTTAAAGCAAATAAATGCATTACTGTTTTGTGATATTCGGATCCTTTTGTACTGGGTGTCTGATCATATGCTTGACGTGTGATGTGTCACCTTCACACAATGGTAGAGGCCACTGAAAATCACTGAGACAGAGAAAAAAAGACACTTTTTTCGATGGCATGTGACATAATCGAGAGTCTCTGCTCAGTCCCGAAGAAAAACGGGTGATTTGAATATTCAAATGCTGAGAATAATATCTATTCCTCTCACTGCCACAATGATGTTTCGTTCTATAGTGCGCGGTCATAAACTCACTTCTAGATATATCGCTGCGACTAAATTTCGAACGCGAGCTTAGTTCATTATTTAAAGAGACCAGCATCTAGAACAATGTATAATGTGTACAGTCATAAAAGCCCCGCTTTTGGTGTCTCGTTGGTAGCTTTGTGAATCACTGTGTAAACCCATTCCTATAACAAGAAATGCTGTGCTCATCACGCACTCAATATCAAAGATGGCCCAAGTGCGATACCGAACCTTTCTCGCCTTTCTTTTTTGGTTTCTGTTTAACACAGTTCATGGCTGATGAAAGTCACAAAGCCCATCCAACTATATAACTCTAAGGTAACAATCTTCGAAGTACTACCACCTTAACACGGCAAGGCCCCGAGAAAATGATCTTCTTTTGTTCTGAGTTTTATAAATGACACAGAAGGAGTGAATTCAATATTGTCAATAGATGTTTTCTTAAATTCAGCATCATGAAACAAAGATGCATACTCTTCACAATTTTTAGCGTGTCGCTCTAGGCTACTGAATCATCACTCCCTTGCCTAGTGTAAAGCGTCTTAAGCGTCATAATTAGCTTTACGTTCAAAGCTGAAAACAGGTATTCAGATCCAAATCCTTCTTGTTTAAAACCTTTCGCCGAACTTCTTCAAAAATCTAAGCGAGACCGGTAGTGGTCTATAACATGAAAGTTCCAGAATTCCGGGGCCACCTTTCGGCGACATGCACTACATTGAAGCATGTTCTCTCCAATATGGGACTTCAAGTGCACAACAACATCTTCTCTCGACCTGAAACCTAAGTAACATACTGTGCATATGAAGGGGCACGCTTCTTCTGTAGATCGTTCAGGTATTTGTTTCTGAGGGCTCTTCATCTTTTCAGTCCAGTGACTTGCTTTGGTCCTGTCTTCAATTGTATTCTTTTTGTCACTTGTGCAAGAACGCTCAGCACTTTTATGAGCTTTAAAACAATGTGTAGATTCTGTTTCGTGAGCTTCAACGTTTTCAACCTCTGATTGTTCGGGAACGTCCTTAGTTTGTAGAAACGGCGTTTGCCTGTTCTTATTTGGCGTTTCTGTGAATACACATGGTGAAGAATCAGGAATAGGATTGAGAACTCTGATCTCAAGACCCTTTGCTCTCTCGACAGAATTTGACACTTGTGGTTGAGACATTGCTTCTTTTCCAGCTCCTAGCTTTGATACTCTTCTAAGATGTGCCTTCAGAGCTTGCGCTGCTGCGATTTTAAAAGCTAGTCCCATGGACTTTGAAACGGGTCTGGATGATGATTTTGCAGGGCTTGCGGGGAACGCCCGAGTATTTTTCCCAACCCTTTTTAATGAATGAATGCCATCCAGTGCCTCTCGCATACTTATGGCCAGAAGGCTTGAGCCGCTTTTCAGCTGGTTCATTTTGGGGTATGAGCCTTTTTTGTTGCCAGAAAAATTCTTGATTTTCCGAGACAATACAACGTTTTTTGCTCTAGGAGCAGATTGATCTTCAATACCAGTGTTTTGTGTGGTAAGTTTTTCCAGGTTCGTTCTTTGACGCAACAAGAACAGTATGTACTTGTTTGTGGCCATTGTCAATGTTTTTAAGAGCTTTATTTCCTCCCCTTGTTTGTCAGGGGATCTTTTAATCAGATCCGTTTCATTTTCGAAAGATTCAAGAGCACTAGCTGAGATATCCGTGCCATCTTGTTTACCATAAGCTCTGCTGGGTAAAGAGATTGTCACAAACATTTGAGGCCGAGAAATACTGTTCGTACCTCTTAAGCTGTCTTGGAAGTCGGGTCTTGAAAGACTCTCATTTTTGGATATTCTGTTACCGGAACTTTTGGACCCAACGATTTTGGAATACTGATCATCTTGTTTTTGCGGTTTTGTGGCATGTGTGACTGTCTTATTTATGAGTTTAGAAAGACCCTTAGAGTACTTCTTTGGCGATTGATTCTGTTTCGGCTTGAAGATTTTCCCTTTTTTTTCTGTTGCATAATTGGCTGCAATTCCTGATTTGTTATCCACTAGTTTTGAGGTATTCGAAGCCTGCTGACCACGATTACGGGTGATTGAGGTGAGATCTTTAATCGTTTGTGTGAGGCCAATTTCTTTAGAAGAAGACCTAGTCTGGTGTAGTATATAGTCGGTGTCACCGTTTGCGTTCTTGGGAACTCCCATTTTTATTTTTCTCATCTAATGTTTATATGTTGTGGTACAGATAGAGATAAGGATGTTCTTAGAGCTAGGATAAAGCTTGATAGTTATTAAACTGTTGTTCTTACTTATAGGAAAGGGCGGGCAGAGACCTGACTTTTGTATTTGACTCAATCAAGAGTACAAAAGCCGAGATGTAAGTCTAAGTTGTGAGAAAAAAGTCTCATCATTCAAAGGACAGAACGCTCGTGCCTCAAATTTGAAGCAAGTATTGAAAAACATGTCTCTGTTGTGAAGATTCTACCAAAAAAAAAAAAGACTTGAAGGAGTATCCGTACTCTAAAAAATTCAATTGAAGTATGATCTGACTGAATCCTGCAATCTTCCTGATGAGAAAGTGGCTTTTTAGAAGCGCAATAATTTCGCTAAAAATTTATGTGCTCTTGCGAATGTGGGCAATGATTTCGCAGCCGCGGCCCAAGATATTGATTGATGGAATAGTAATCACTCCGCATCGAGTGAAACACGTGAAATTTTTTGGATTGATATCATCAGAAAAAAACACCTGTTTAGCTTTCTCGGCTGTTTTTATGCAATTCACTGCAGCAGATTCTAACACCCGCCCGTTAAGAGTATGCTCATAGAAATTAAGTATTTAGTCACGTGATAGTCCTGATCCAATTAGATTGTTTCCGACATTTATTGAGTCAAAGCATTTTTCATTAGATCACATGAACCTTGCGGCTTTTGTTTTTCTAGCACCTCCTCTTTGATGAAATAATAATGAACAAAAGCCTTAATCATATCTTATGAAGGAACTTTCATAATCTCTCTCCTCCGCACCCGTACACTATGGGGACACCTTAATAATCTGGATGCACCGCGTTTTTACCTTAACGATTAGTAGTACATCAATACATTAAAAGCTCCCTGCCGAGAATCAGAGACCGTTACTCGAACAGGTCAATATTGAATCACGAAATTTCAATCATCAAAGTTTCAATCATCAAAGTTTCAATCAGACCAAAAAGTATTCATGTCGTCGTACTACTTCACCATCATCGGGACACGTGACAACCCTTTATATGAGCTAGAATTGTCTTCTTTCAAAAATGGCCCGGCTTCTTCTTTTCCGGGGGACCCCCGCTTCTCGCCTAAGGTGAAAGAGCTTCTACCTTTTATCAGCAATGCTTCTCTAGACATTGTCGAGGATGTGCAGTGGCAGACCAATGGCTTTAACCTTGGAAAAGTGGACTCATTTTATGGGGTTCTGGTGAACGCGTTTATCACGCAAGGAAATATAAAGTTGGTGCTTTGCTCCGATCCTTCAGGCGGGTCAGAAACGGGGCACTCGAGCTCGGGCCCAAAACAAGACGAAACGGCAATCCGCCATTTTTTCTCCGAGACTTATGAGTTGTATGTGAAGGCACAGCTCAACCCCTTTTATTCGGTGAACGACCCGATTGTTTCGCCTGATTTTGACCACCGAGTGAAGTCGTTGGCGCGGAAATATCTATAGCGCCTTGGGGATTACCTGGCAAATATTTGAGGAAACGGCATATAAGCGATTCCAGAAGATACTGTTTATGCCAGGAAGAAGGGTTTGATCATACTACTACACGAAAGTTGCTCGAACGGAGATACATGTTGGCTTATTCGTTTTGTTTTGTCAACCAGTTTTTCAGAAGTGGGAAAATTCCTCTAAAATGAATCAGAACCTCCCAGTATATTAGAGAAATTGGTCTTCTCTTGGTGACTACAGAGGACTTCACCTTCAATGCAATTTGTCTTTCACTTGCATTTATTCTTACTGTCTAAATCGACCAACAGCGCCTTCTTTGGATGACTTTTACTTTTGGATGTCAGCTAACTCAAGGGAAAGAATATAACAACGACGCGCAAAAGTTTTGGAACGGTCGTCTATCAAAATTATGAAGCTCGAAGTACAACTTGTTTTCTGTGACAAACACCTTGATGTTGAATCCATCGTGATTTTATTTCATGCGTTGGGAAAATGAGAAGGCGCTGTTTGTAAATGAAAAACAAAATCACTTTCTGCGAAGATTTCGGGCTTAATTGAGTAGACATTATAACACGATGCCAAACAATTGGCCAAGCTGAATAGATTCAGAAGATGCCCCTCGGAAATAGTCTGAAAACGAGTTATTGGGTCGCGAAAATGGTCAATTTTTCCACCCAGAGAATTCCAACAATGCCCTTAGTCAAGTTTTTGCCGATGATTCTACAACTGGCTCACACGCCATTCACTAGCATTCCCCAGGTGCCACTCGCCAAAAGCTTGTTTTGAAGTATACCGATTTGATGCTTCAATCAGGAAGAAATCAGCTAGTCGAAGAATCTCCTGTTGATCTATTTCACTATGTACAATATCAAACCACTTGCTCCTCTGTCGGTGCCTCCTTATTCTCGGCGCCCTCAACGTCTCTCAACGCAGCTTCCTTTTCAACATGGTGGTCTCCATTCTTGTCTTTTACCAAAATACCCTGTTCCTTCAAAACAGCAAACATATCCTGGGGCACCCAGCCACCCGTGGCAGCAAATGGCGTCGAAACCACCTCGGTTTGATGGTCTTCCAAATCCGCCTGATGCTCGTCCAATTGCGTTTGCGTGTATGGAATTGGAAACAGCGTTTCCTCGGTGTTCACCAACCCGTTTGCAACATATACGTTCCACATAGCCTGCAACTGCACAATGGCGTTTTCCACAAACAAAAAGTCCTTGTCGTTCTTGCATTCCAACGCCTGTAAATAGGGCGCTTTCAAGACCTTCACATGTGGAGAAGCCACGGCGATTAAGTCGTGTCTTTTCTCGTTGAGAGCGTGCTCCCACATGCGCTCGTTTCTTGTTTTGAAGTACATGAACTGGTACTGCTGCTTCTCGACGTCGTCCATTTTGTCGAATTCAGGAATGTCCTCTTCCAAGTTGTAGATTTTCGCCCCCAGGTATGCGACAAACGAAGGGTAGCTCGCAAGAATGAAGGGCTTGATAGTAGTGTGCTCGAAATCGAGAAACACGGGGGTTCCGTTCTTTGAAATCACGTTCAAGGGGTTCAAGTCGGGCACAAAGAGCCGTGGCTTGAACATCTCAGCGGCGTTCATAATCGCCTTTGAATGTGGGTTCAAGAGTTTCTGCGACATTGTCAGCAAATTCTTAAAAACCCCGATTTGAGTCTTTAGCGCCGCGGTATTTTCCACTTCGCTCCCTGCTTCGGCTTGTGCCAAAGCGAGCCTCAGTTTCAAGCTTTCCAAGTGTACCCCGGCGACATCTGTGATGAGATCCAAGGGCTTGTTTTCGTCCCAAGGCCCGTTAAATTCACCGATTTGTTTGGAGCTCATGTGTTTCATGTTTCGGGAAAACACCCGCTCGGTGCTTGGCCCAATTCTCCATCTGTCCATCAAAGTTTCATCGGTCTCGCCATCGTACGGAGCCATTTTCTGGTGCTCTGGAGCTACATCGTCGAAAAAGTATAGAGAGCCAAACCGGTTGAACGTGACTGAAAGCGTCTCGGCGGCAAAATCCATGATCGGAGTGATCACCGCCAGCAACTGCTCTTTGCTGCTGTCGGAATCAGGTACCATAGGGTCCCATTTTTTCATCAATAAATCTCCCTCTACGTGCTCCATCAAGATAAACGGTGTCTGGAGCGGGTTTGTTCTCGTGGCACCAAAAGCGACCACCTTCGGGACGCTGGCGGCTAATTTCACCGCAAGAAAATCCATGGTAGCCACCTCGCTCTTGACTTTAGCCTCGATCGCCGCATCGGACTCTAGTTTGTACGGGATTCTCAACACCAACTGCTTCTCGCTCGCCAAAGTGAGTTTGTAAACACGGTGGTGCTTCCCCTCATGAATGCTGGCAATAGACTTGACGTCAAAACCCGATTCTCCAATGATTTCGGCGGTCATATTTTGCGGCAAAGTGACGATTCCATTGGCCAAGGCTTTTGGTTTGACTAGTTCGGTGTTTTGCGTCTTTAGAGATTTCAAGAAAGTGGACAAGTTCTCGATGTTGAACCTGGTTTCTCTCCTCGCTTTTTCCAACGCATCGTTCTTCAACCAGGAGCCCCACGAGTACTGGAAAAACTGGTTTCTGGATGGATCACTACGGTCATTCAACCTGGTGAACGTTTCCTGGGGCTCTTTTGAAAGCCATCTTCTAGTTGACAATAGAGATGGTTTAGAGAAGTATGCAACGCGCCTAGAACATGCCCGCGAGGAAAGCCTAAGCATTTTGGGGCTTTTAAACAGAATGATGGAATGTTAAAAGTATTTACTTCGGACGGTCATGTCACGTGAACCGTTTGGTGGTGTGTGCAGGAGTTTACATCTTACGAATAGACACCATCAAACCTCTAAAATGGCAGTGAATGATGAGTTCCCACGAATTTATCACTTTTCTCTCTCCTTTTTGGTCTTTACTTAAGGTATTTATCATGATCTCATCGCAAACGGGCTTCTCTTTTGAAAGCTTTTATGGGCTGCGAAACACTGTTCCACCGAAGTGCGGCACCACTACTTATATTACCATTGGTAAGATAGGCCGACAGCTAGGTAAAAAAAAAATTCATATTCAAATTCATTATTCTAATCGGAAAAACAGCTGCTGCAAAAGGCAAAGGCTTTATCCCATGCCGCGGGCTCAGCTTCCACGAGAGTACCTAAATACAGACAGTAGCCAATAGGGAGAGATCAACTCAGGACCCAGGAACGACGGAATCAAGAATTGGCACTGATTTTAGGGAAACCGAGCCCTAAATTTGGTGAGCACAATTCTCTCTGAACATGTCAATTTGTTCAAACCCGAATCCTGGAGAGGAATTGTTGAGCTAGACTCGGCGAGAATCATGGGCTTACAAGTATTCCAGGCTTTCGCAGATCCTCAAAAACTCCAATCATAGCATTCATTCCAGCTTTAGACAAGGTCCAGCTCCTGATAACAGAAGCACATCCAAATTAAAGGCCAGAGTATTGTCTGACACAACAGGAGAACACGCGCAATAAAAGGGAACAGACATCTTATAAAAGCTCTTCCAGTCGTCTCACCCTTTGGGGACGCCTTGCATAGGTTCCCGGTTCATTAACTTGATCTTCTCGTCTAGGCTAATCGGAGGCAACGCAGCTGCTGCAAGTTGTGGCAGAAGAGTAGGTGGCGAATTAACCGAATCGGGTTTTGCGACGGCAGGAGACTTTACAGAGCCCTGACCGGCTTTTACTGCTCCCGGCTGGCTATATTGATTCAGATAGCTGGCGGGACTAGGAATGCCCTTACTCGCCAACATATGGCCTAAAAGCGGGTTGCCGCTTCCTTTATACGGTTTCTTCCCCTCGATCCCATCCTTAGTTGCTATAATCGAGAACGCAGACGTGGTGGAATTCCTAGAAAGCGGCCGAGAATCCGGGTCACCTAGTGCGTATTCGTACCCTGAATGCTCGTAGCCGGAACTTTCTCTTTCAAAATTCTCTTTTTCGGAATAATCGGCCTTGTTGGGAGATCTGGTTCCCACCTGGTACTCGCTCAACGAAGACGCTAGCGAGATGTTTGTGCTAGAAATTTGATTCGTATACCACTCGGGCGGGCCAGGACTCAATTCTCGGGGCTGGCCACCATCACCCTTAAATTCCAGAAACTTGTTAGTATTCAGCTGGGAGGGTTCATGATAATGGTGCGGTCCAAGATCGGTGAGCCCCTTTTCAAAACTGTTATTTTGCGTGCCCTGAATAACTGGATTACCCTGGCTTAAGGCTGCAAAATTTTCCAGGAACTTTTTGAAGTCACTAGGGGAATCACGCGAGTTTTGTTGCAATTTACTAGCAATTTGCCGCTCACTCAAACTGAATGGTACCAGAGAGACGCCCGAAAGATTTTCAGACTCCTCCTCGGAAAAGTCTCCCTTACCGCTGTAGATCGACCTAATGCTGGCGGTAGAATCGGCCATGATAATGAGCGAGATTCCTGAATTTGAGAGTAATGGGATTTCAAACTTGCACCGCGCGAAAATTTATACTAATACTTGAAGAGTTGATATCGCCGATTTACTGATTATGCCTTTTATGTCGAGCGATTCCTGCTTTTATACAAAAGTTCTGGGGTGTGCCCATGCACAGTACTTGCCCGAGCAACCAGAAAGTGAGGGTCTGGGGAGGGAGTGCACATAAACGGGCACGGGTGGAGAATCTGGGGAAATTTCGTCACCAAGGCTCTTCGATTTTGTGCAAAGCAGGCACAAAATAGTTGCTCAAGATCTGTCTTTGGGAAATTTCACCCCAATATGTAATTTTTCTTATAGCTCAATAAACTCTTCGGCTCTGGGTGAACCATTTCAAGTTAGATGATTTACTCTTCTCTTTGTCACGTGATCCCCATGGTCACGTGGTCTGGCCACTGCGGCATGACGCCCCACGACAAACTTTATTTCAGACACAAATCAAGAAGTCCTTCGCCTTCTATTCAACATTACTCTCCATGTGCTCACTTTTTCCAGCTATATTTTGGCAAAGAACGGGATGTAAGCTAAGTTCATATTCTAAAGTGTTTTTTTTTTTGTTTCTGTCACGTGACCTGGCACATGTTTAGTGTATGCAGGAGCGCCCATCAGATTGCCGAGCGCCATTGTACAGTTCTGTCGCCTCTGCCCTTTCTCTGAAAGTCTATTTAGCTCGTTCTGACTAGTGCCCTCTTTATCATATCTATCGCGCACAAGAAATATGTCTACGCTATGTAAAAAGCGCGACTTTTGAAAGCTTTTTATCCTGGCTTAAGTGCTTGCGGGCTCACCCACGCGAGTGTCGAAAATGTCGCGTGGTGCCAAGATCCGAGGGGAATTAATATGACAACCCTCGGTAATGTGATTGCAAACCTCGGTAATACGATCACCGTCATTCGATTGATTAGTAGCGCCATTCAATAACACGAAATCCGCTAAATTGCAAGCCACTTGTATCCCTATTGCTTGGAGTGGTCTCACTAACAAAAGATAGCAACTTTGTTATGGTTACACTCTCCAGTTTGCTGGCTCTCACGATCTCACTACACGAATTGCTCTCACAACATTAATTACTAGAAAATGCCAAGCAACGGTGGTGTTCTATGAATTGAACAAGGCAACCATACGAAAGTCATCAAGCATATTTAACTAGCTATTACGATTATCTTGTGAACATAAAGAGTTTGAAATTCCTGACTCAGCAATAAATGTAAAGTCTGGCGGACCCAATCCTTGGAAAATGTCATAACAGAGTCCGAGATGTGTGTTGGCTGCAGCAAGACTTAATCATTGTTTTTTCCATTTTTGAGGAAAAATTCTTTGAGCCCAGTCTCGCCTTCCGCCGTCTCAAAGCGCTTACTACCAAAATGGACGTCTTCTTTGTTAGTTTTTGCTCACCAATTATCGGACCACTTTGATAAGCGAGGCCATTGTGCACTCCAAGCATCCACCAGCCATGGCCCCAAAACAAAGTCCAAGATGTTTTCAAAATATGGCCTCAATCACTATTCTTCCCCGTGATCCCTTATAATGAAAAGAGTTGCCGTTGTAGGCGCCGGTCCAGCGGGACTAGCGGCGGCAAAAGCGCTTGCTCTTGAGCCCTATCGATTTATGGTTGATTTATTTGAAAGAAGAGACAACTTAGGCGGTGTATGGAATTTCTACAGCGATAAGAGTAAAGTGGCGCCTCCTATTCCGTCCACAGACCCCAATGGCGAAGAAACATACTTGGGTACTAGCAATCCCGATCAACGCTATTTCTCCTCGATGTATAAGAATCTTGAAACTAACCTCACTGATATGCTTATGGAGTATAGTGGCGTGCCTTTCGAGCCACGAACAAACAAGTTTATTGACCGCACAGAGGTGCTTCTGTATTTGGAAAGATATTCAGAGACCATTCCCAAAGGCGTAAATTTCCACATGAACACAAACGTGGTTGACATCAACAAAGAGAAAACAGAATCGGCCTGGCACGTGACCACCGAGAGCGTGGGCTCCTACAATAACAATGACAACAAAACTGCCAAGCAAACTACCAACGAGTACGATGCAGTGATCATTGCCAACGGTCACTATGAACTTCCCTTTATTCCCAACACTCCTGGGTTGAAAGAATGGAGTGAAAAGGACCCAAAGTCGGTGACCCACTCCAAGTACTTTGTTAGCTCTGCTGATTATAGAGACAAGACGGTGCTTATCATTGGAAACTGGGCCAGTGGCATGGACTTGGCTATACAGATTGGCACCACTGCAAGAAAAGTCTATGTGAGCACTAAGGACGACACCCTAAAAGATTCTCCTTACGAGTATGTGCAAAAGGCTAGGCTTGTTACAAGGTATGACGTTTCTCAAAGAAAAGCACACACCATTGATGGGGAAACCATGGAGAATATCGACTACGTCGTTTTCTGCACGGGTTATTTATACACGTTGCCTTTTCTCCGCAACTATAGGCCCAACGCAACGGACGGCGTGAGTGTGAAGAATATATACAAACAGATCTTCAGCGTAGACGACCCCACATTATCGTTTGTGGGCCTCACGAAATTCAGCTCGCCGTTGCCGATTTGCGAGTCACAAGCTGCCGTGGTGGCCCGTGTTTTATCTGGCCGAATGAGCTTGCCAAGTACCGAAGAGATGAGAGAATGCTACGATATCGAGTTTGGGGCAAAGGGCGGCAAAGATTTCCACTCATTGAAAAATTGCGATTTCGCGTACTCCAACGAATTGTACGACTGGATTGCGGAGTCGGGGTCAGAGAATGGTGGCCTTTTGCCGTTATTCTGGGACGAGCAAAGAATAAATGACAGAGAGGGTATATCCAGCGTCAAAGAAAAGAGAAACGTGGCCATTGCGGAGTACGCCGATAAACTTCGTACTGAAGGCCGTGAATTTGCGTTTCCCGAGATATGAAGAGGGGTGGGTAACAAGAGACTTCAATGGAAAAGATGCGGAGAACTCAGCAGGTAATGTTAAAAGATGTGGAGAAGTCGTTGAAATAGATCTGGAAGCGGATGCAGTGTTGGGCTAACCGCTTTTTATAAAAACTTAGATTATTAAATAGAGACATTTTATAGAGAGCTCAACAAGAATGCTCATGCAAATTCATTTTATATGGGAGACTACATAGGTTCCATGCGTTATCTTGCAGCTCACTTACACAGAAGTATAGCTTTCATCGTGACACGAGACATTAAAGCAACAGGAAAACATATCCTAATCTTCAGTTTTAATTTCGAAGAGACACAAAATTAGCAGTACTAATAAAAAATAAAGCAAAAAAGGAAACAGTATGAATGGGCTGCTTTTTGGTTACTGCGTCGTGCGGCTTCCTTACTCAATATTCATCTCGTTCAGAAATTCAGCTTACGAGATGCCGTGAAACTGAGCTTTGAAAGAGTTATATGAGTGCACCACTGGTGAACAAATTTCCCAACCAAAAGAATATAGAATACTACAAAAATGACCCACCTTCTCGGGACCAGGAGAAGAAAGCCCCGTGGCAAGTGCCCTGGTCACGTGACCTATGCCCCGTATATGGTCTGACACTGAACACAGCCAGAAAACGATCCCGAATTACAAGACTAGAGCTACCATTTCTCTCCTCGGCATAAGCTGTTCAAGTGAATAGAACCCGACCAACCAAAAAAATAATCACGTGTAATTAAGTTCATGGCCAGACTCAGGAGCCTCCCCTTAAACACCCGTACACCATGCGGGTGTGGGCGAGACGTGCTCACTGCTTACGCCTCGGGGTGCTTTTCCCTTGCCCTTATCTAGAGTTCTGCTTAGAAGAAATAGACTGGATATACAAAAAACATGTGGATTTTTAGCTGGGGTATGTGAATTTGTGTCGAAGGAAACAAGCTCTTTCTAGCCTTGCGTCGATTTTGTCCTTCTGATCGAATCGCCGTGCTCTTTCTTGTTTATATAGGACGCGCCCGCCAACCATGATCCATGCCACGTATATGAGAATCTTAACGACCAAAATACGGTGTTACTAGATCGTAAGCCGACGAATACTCAAAAAGACACGATGGCAATCAGCCAAAGCAAGACGATCGTCAAAACTTTAAAAATCAAACCTTACTAACCGCCATAGTTCAGGACGTGTTGTCGTCTTTAGGCTTGTGGAATAAGCATGCCAAGTTGTTGTTTTTGGGCTTGGACAACGCGGGGAAAACCACCTTGTTGCACATGTTGAAAAACGACCGCTTGGCCCAGTTGCAGCCTACGTTGCACCCCACCTCCGAGGAGTTGGCGATCGGCTCTGTTCGTTTTACCACATTTGATTTGGGCGGGCATCAACAGGCGCGTAGATTGTGGAAGGACTATTTCCCGGAGGTGGACGGGATCGTGTTTTTGGTGGACGCCGCTGACCCGGAGAGATTGGCGGAGTCACGTGCCGAGTTGGCGGCCTTGTTTCAGATTGAGGAGTTGAGCAAAGTGCCCTTTTTGGTCTTGGGCAACAAGATCGACAAGCCCAACGCCGTCAACGAGAGCGAGTTGAAGGCCGCGTTGAACTTGTACGGCACCACGGGCAAGGACGTGGGCAAATTGCCGGAGAACGTCCGGCCTATCGAGGTTTACATGGTGTCCGTGGTGATGAGAATGGGCTACGGCGATGGCTTCAAGTGGTTGTCGCAATACATTTGATCTGTAGGTATATTTCGCGAGCTAGAGCTGAATGATATTTTATTTGTTGGAGAGGGGTGTGGTGTCAGTAGTGTAGTCATGAACTTTTGGCCAAAGGAGGGTGATTGCAGGGTTAGTTTCGGGGAAATCTGAACAGGAGAGTTGGGATTTGGAGGGATGAAGAACTGCCTTAGTATGGGTCTTTCACTCTTGTGTGCTTGTTAGGGTGCTGCGTTTTCTCTAGCACGGTCCTAGTTATGGGAGATATCTCATAGTTTGAGTCTTGAGGTCTTGACAAAGATTACGACATCCTTAAGAGTGCTAACAATGGTCCGGATCCAGATTTGCTCCATGAAAGAAAGTGGCACCCAGTTCCCTTCAGTATTAATAATGCAGCTTGCTAGATTATCACATTCCAGGTGACAGTTTTGTTGACGACCAACGCATGGCTAAACTATTTTTGTGGCTGTAAAATCATAACTGAAAGAGGCTTTAACAGCACGTGGTGGATTGAATTTCAACGGCAGATTTTAAAAGCAGGCCTCGCTTGTGAAACTTCAAAATGGTACCCAAAGAGAAGAAAAGGAGCAAAAAGATAGAAGAGCTTAAAGAAGGGAGAGGGAGAGTGTCAAAGAATTTCAAAATCCTCGCTCGAGTTTTTTTGTTCTGCTGCTGCAGGTTCCTTTATTACCTCTGAGTGAGTTTCGTCCGGGCCTCTGAAATTGAGATACGCAAAACACCAAAGGCACGCTTGATCTTTGAAAATGATTCTTCATGAAGCTACCTCAATCTTTGGAAGCTTTTCGATGAATGACTTGTGCTTCTTGGAAAAGAGTCTACACGTCCTAATTCTTCACTAAAGCCGTATGACGCTTGAGGGCTTGGAAGGGTAACTGTTTGAGAAGGTTTATCTTGCAGCCCTCTCGGAGCAAAAGTCGTTAATCAAATACGCTAAGATGTTCGCATCGACATTGTCTCAGAATCGGATATAGGTTTTGATTCACGAATAAGCGATCAGACATATTTCAAATGCAATTTGTTCTTTTCGCTTCTAAAGAAAACACGTCGTTTCCTAGCTTGCAATGCTAGAAGCCTTACCAAGGAAGAGGTTATCATCTTTTATGGACCGTAATATCTGGCAATGGAAAGATGAATGAATTGAGAGGCTCTGGGGACCGCTGATGCAAGTTGCATCCGAGGGTTTTATAAAAGCTGCAAATAGTGCTGTTTATCTCTAGCAAGTATAAAAGTTGATCGTTAAGGAAGTTGCTTTGGGTGAGTACAGACATAGGGGCTTAAGTCTTTTCTCATACTTACCAGGCTCATGAAATTGCCATACCTCACTGAATCAGGATATGATTATCGACAGCTACTTCGAAGTTCATTCTTAGACTCACTTTTTATCAGCATAGTCAGCGCTAAACAAGACTTTGAATATGATGGTGTCAAATTTTGAGGAGGAGACGCTGTATTCTTGAACCCTGACGAGTCTACAAACTACTTTTAAAAATATAAAATTCGGTTTTTGTTAGGAAAGACTAATTGATTACGAGGTCATGACAAGAAAACATCCGGCAACCAACTTTTGGCTGCAAATGTAAAAATGAGAATTATTTCATTTTATGACATTAATTTGGGGTGGCTGCAAAACCAAGAACTATGAATAAGTCTTCCTCATAACCCAAAAAGCAAAGATCGCCCTGAAATTTAGGATTTTAAGGAGAACCAGGCTCTACACTCAATCCCAGTTGCTATCAAGATCGTGCGACATTACAACAGCATTATACGAGCCCACATTGTGCATCTCCAGAACGGTGCGACAACAAAAACGGAAGATTGCCATTAAATTGAAGAGTTGAAAAAAGCAGAAACAAAACAATAGTTACTTTTTCCTCCCACCAGAAACCTTCTGCTACCTCCAAACCTACGATTAGTCCACTCCACACTACATATTAGGTGTTCCCTCTGTGCAGTCGCACCCCATCTCTTCCTGCGTGTCAATTTTCCGAGGTCGCATCGCCATCGCACTTCCACCAGAAGATTATTCAGCACATCCATCCATATACCATCGTCCTTTCCACGAAAAACACACGGAATCGCACCGAAAACACCAAAAAACACAAAAGCACCCCGCTTCACCCGTAACACCCACCAAAACACAGAATGAGCGAAAACAAGGGCGCGTTGCACCCGGAACAGAAGAAATGGAAGGCCCCCAAGGGCCCGAAGCCCGTGCACCACAAGAACAAAAACACCATTGGTCTAGGCAGATCGATTGCCAACCAGAGAGTGAAGGAAAACTCGATCGAGTACTTGCCCGATGGCGAGATGCGGTTCACCACCGACAAGAAACAGGCCGGGTGGGTGAAGTTGCGGTCGGTGACGCAGGAAAACTCGTTGGACGAGTTTTTGAACACCGCGGAGTTGGCCGACCACGATTTCACTGCGGAAAAGGGCCAGCAGGTGAAAATCATCAAGGTGGGCAACACGTCGCTCGTCAGCCAGAGCGGGTTGTTGACCGAGGAGGAGACGCGCGCGTTGCGTGAAAAACACCAGAGTTTCGAGAACAAGTTGACCATTCCACGCCGGCCCAAATGGAGCAAGGACCAGCTGAAATTGCAGATCGAGCGGCAGGAGAACCTTGCGTTTTTGGAGTGGCGGCGGCAGTTGGCCGCGCTTACGGAGAGCAACG
>JAKUBE010000121.1:0-28021 GCA_030674755.1 Metschnikowia henanensis | reverse complement strand
CACTTTGATGAAACACTCGGCCTTGACCGGCCGTGGTTCCTGAACCATAATCTGTTGAGACGGATGATGCAGAACATTTCGCAGTCCTATCAGTACTAACGAAATAGGTATGTTTCCAGTCTATCACTTTGGAGAGAAATAAGTATCGTGATGAACTCAAGCAATTTGATATACTATGATACTCCAAAACTTAAATTCGATTTGCATGTCAGTCTGACTCAATTTCTCCCAGCGTAGAATCGTATCAGGAAAGACGATACTAACAATAAGCTTTTTCTAATATACGCGTTTAATTTGAGATTCTCCCGCCTAATCTGTAACTTGTAACGTAAGAATAAAAGCCCGTGCCGTTCTGCACAGAGGACCACGAAGCCTAATCTGTACCAGTCACCACTTATCAGCTGGATCCATATAGGCTTCACTGTTCCCCTCGCGTGCTTTACTTTAAATTGCCGAAGATGTTCGACAAGCTCTCGTCCGATCCCAAACTGCCACCCAATGATCCTCCAACATACGAAGACGTGGAATTGTCCGATTCCTCTCCTTCTTTGTCTCCCATCACATCCTCTCAGAGTGACGGGCCGCGATCTGTAAAACAATCGCTTTTGCATAACCTCGGCGCCAACCCCCAGCCAAAACAAAGAAATAAGCCCTATCGGCCGCCCAACCATCTACAGCGACACATCGATGGATTAGGCGGGTCGGGATTGAACTTGGCCACGGTGTCTACCGACACTCGCACCGAGTATTTCGACATTCTCCCGTCGTTTCAAATGTTCCAGTCGATCTTGAAGCGGAACGACTTTGAGTTCGACGAGGGCAGCTTGGGAAACCCGCCAGTATACAACGAGTCTTCCCAAGTATCCGATACTTCTCGGGGCCAGGCGCAAGACCTCGCCGATCTCGAAACGCAACGTGTTTTAGACTCGGCATCTCGGAACCTTGCTGCGTTTAGATTTAACAATGATGACGACGATGACGATGACGCAAGCAACGAGTTTGAAGGCCGGTACCTTTTTTCTGAAGATACCGCGGAGGAGGGGCTTCAGAGCAGACCAAGACTGCGAGAAGCATCCGACACAATGCTCACAGTTGGCGAAAATCCTCTGCGACGTAGTGGAAGCAGAACACCCATGACACCTGGCATTCTCACCCACGAGAGCTACGGCAATTCTGTTCTCGATAACATCGACATGCTTCCGCATGCGAAAACCTCGCCGTTGAGCATTGAAATTTACGTCACCAAAGATATACCTACTCCGCACGGCCCCTGCGAGTTGGAGACAAGGCTCAAGGAATACTCGAGTGGAGACGCCGTGCATGGCTACGTCATTATCACCAACAATCTGGAACAAAGCGTTGACTTCGGGCTTTTCACCGTGAGTCTAGAGTGTACTATAAAAGTTGTCTACTCGGCGATGAAAGGCAATACGATGAAGCCTCAGACTATACTACAGAAGAAGCTTCTTAAGATGTACGATTTAAATGCCAGCTACAACGAAGGGCTAATTCCTAGCTCTGCTGGTATCGAATACGCATACTTGTCAAAAGACCAGTATGACGGATGCATCATAGGATTGCCGAACGACCGGGTTTTGAAACCCAAGGAGCGGTACAAGAAATTCGTCATGTTCAAGTTTCCCGAAATGCTTTTGGACAATGCTTGTCCGCACGGCGTTTTGCGCCACACCATGCCACCGCCGTCCTTTGGTCTTGATTCCACTGCCTTCTACAGAAGAGCGAGCACCATCGAAATCAACAAGGCTTTGGGGTACGGCTTTTTGAATTCCAGGGGCTCGCCAATCAGGCTCAAGGACTATTCTTTTGACGATGTTAGTGTATCCTACACGATCGATGCAAAGTTCATCGACAAGTTGCATGAAAAGGATCAGCGGGTTCCTTTTTCCACCCATGACATCAATGATCCGCAAAATTCCCTGAAGTATATCGTATCTCAGAGCGCGCAGTTCTTCTTGCGATATATCCCGGACGTCAATGTTCAAGTCTCGACATTTAGCAAGACTTACGGCCAATTCGGATATGACACGTTTGACTCGATCGGTATCGATGGTGTTCTCTACGCCGGGCTCGCCAAAAGGCAAACGTGGCAATTTATCGAGCGCATGAACTTGACCATAGAGCAAGAAATCCAATCAGCTTTAGACAAGAGAGAATTTAGCGACGAAGAGCTCAAACAAAAGCATTTGTTTGCTAGTCGCGTGAACGCCGATCTGGAAAGCAGGCCACAAACGGCAATTGCAAACGTGGGCTCGAATTATTTCTCGGAGGACAGAATGAGAGAATTGGCCGAAAACAACGTTGTATTTTCCAATAAAAGCGTGGACATCTACGCGAAAAAGAAGAGAAGGTTACTTCTGTCTGTGGAAAAAGTAGGCGAGATGATGATTTGTATCCGCGTTCCGGACAAACTCTTGCCTTATGGATCCCCCAGATTGATTCAGAAATACAACGATGGCAAGAGAACTTCTGTATCTTTTGGCTCCACGTCTCTGAAGGATGAATCACTTCTGCTTTATCCGGTGAATAGTAATATGCTGGTGTTGTATAACCGTACAGAAAGCAGCGTCATTACTGAATTGGATATCGAGTTGCATTTCAAGACAACCTCTGAAAGCATCAAGCCTCCCATTATTTCACTGATCGACCTTGAAGTTGTTGCATGGTCATATCGAACAGACTATCCCATACCTCTTCCCTTTGAGCATGATTTTTTCTATACTAAGCCACATGCTTCTGGAGCGGTAATACAACACGATGATGTTGAGATTACCAAGCAAAACATGCTGAGCTTGAAGGAGACCGTGAATCATTACATCGCCTTCTTGAGGGAGACTAAAACATTCATCTCTCAAAACACGTACTCCTACTTGAAAGGATTGAGCAAGATGGGGATCAAAAAGGACACGATCAAAGAGTATTTCCAAAACTTACATTCCTCTTCGGAGTTCGGGAATGAAAATTGGACTGGTGAAAAGCGTGATTTCAACACTGTGCTTTGGACAAAGTCTTTGACGGTACCCATTAGAGTTTTGAACAAAAACAACATAACTCTTCCGCCCAGTTTTCAGAGCTGCCTCGTGGGTAGGCTCTATGCTATTCAGGTTCTGGTTAAATTCAAGGGCGGCGAGGATTCGCAAAACACGATAAAGCTTCTGGTGCCAGTTCTTGTCGGCTGAATAGAATGATTTCGTATGTCACTTGAGTATCGCAGAGATCTTGTATTACAGTTTTCAGAATGCTGTTGAGTGTGCCGATTTGTCACTAAAAAGATTGCTCATATCAACTTTTTGGATTGATATAGTACTTGTTGATAGGTCCACTGCTAAATGAATATCACACGCGAAGTCTACATGAGGAAAGAAAACCATTTTCCGGCTTCTTTGCATGAGTGTTTAATTATGGAAGAAAGCTTTTAGCCACTTTCGGCCAAGACCGTATGGCGCATAAAGAGCATTATGTATGTTGGTCTTTCCTTATGCGGGCGGTTTATCTGACAAATATTATTTTGCTGACTTAATTTTTTTGGCCCAACTGACGTTTTATAATCATTAGTGAGTTTCGAGTTGGTTTCTTGGTGTACGACTGGTTCTGCTGGGTACTCTCACAGACCAATTGATCACATTTAGTGATTAGCAATGAAGGTGAGTTATCACATCACTCAATGTATAAGGATCCAATAAACCTTCCGAGATGGTATCATTATGAGGCGTAGCAAGAACAAGCTTTTGCGTGAAGTCAGCTTTCTGTTCGAGTGAAAAATCAAGATTTTAGGCAGATGTGACTATAAAAAAAGTTATCCGTCGATGAAAGCAAATGTGCCTGTTCATGTGCAATGTGCGCTTTCTTGATCCTACGTACTGCTTGAATTGTATACGTTTCTTTGAAGTCACTGGAAAATGGAGTAGTGAATTAAGTCTTATAATAAGAACACAGTGTTTATAATCGTTGTCATTGAGTAATTTTCATCGCGCTTAATGGAGGCATACAACATTAATGAGAGAAAATCAAGAAACGTGGTGTCAGCCTCGTCGTCTCATTGATCTGCTCATGTCCGTAATACTTCGTGTACAATATTAGTCATTTTCCCTCGCTCTATGATGTCACCCACTCCTCAAACTTGATTGGCTGTAAAAATTTGCCGCGCCTTCCCGATGCGGCAATCGCCTGTCGATGCCGCGGTGAGTTATCTTTGAGTCAGAATTTTCCACCTAATATAAATGAAGACATCTCCTCTCCTCTCCAAATTTCTCTTGAAAGGAAGCCAAAAACAACAATGCTTAGTAAGTTTGGCGGTAGATTTGCTTTTGGCTCTGTGCTCAAGCGTTCACTCGCGACAAATAGTACAAACACTTTCAATAACAAATCACTGTTGGATCGGGCCACGCTCACGATCAAAAATGGACCCGTTTTCAATGGATACTCCTTTGGAGCCAACAAAAACATCAGCGGTGAGGCTGTTTTCACTACTTCTTTAGTAGGCTACCCAGAGTCCATGACTGATCCCTCTTACAAAGGTCAGATTTTGTGCTTCACGCAACCGTTGATAGGAAACTACGGTGTGCCCTCTTCCTCTGCCAAAGACGAGTACAATCTTTTGAAGCATCTTGAGTCGTCCCTGGTTCAATGTATTGGTATAGTTGTGGCGGATGTGGCAATGGAGTATTCGCATTGGACAGCGGTGGAGTCTCTTCAGCAATGGTGCCAAAGATCAGGAGTCGCTGCGATCACCGGAGTTGACACCAGACAATTGGTGACTTACTTGAGAGACAAAGGATCTTCTTTGGCCAAGATCACTATTGGTGAAGAGTATGATGCGGATGAAGATGCCGCTTTTGAAGACCCTGGTGCTGTTAATTTGGTGAGCAAAGTGACAACCAAGGCACCGTTCCACGTGTCGTGCCCAGACAAGTACGACAAGGGCTACCATGTTGCCGTTCTCGACTGTGGTGCCAAGGAAAACATCTTGAGATGTCTTGTGCAGAGAGGTGCTTCCTTGACCGTGTTTCCTTACGACTACCCTATTCAGGATATTGCCAACAAGTTTGATGGAATCTTCATCTCCAACGGCCCGGGAGACCCTACCCACTGTGCATCTACTATTCTGAACCTCAATACTGTGATGGAGAACCACAAAGACTTGCCGATTTTCGGCATCTGCTTGGGCCATCAATTGTTGGCTTTGGCATCCGGTGCAAAGACCGTCAAGTTGAAGTACGGTAACAGAGCTCACAACATTCCCGCTTTGGATTTACTCTCTGGAAAGTGTCATATCACGTCTCAAAACCATGGATATGCTGTCGATGCTTCAACTTTACCATCAGATTGGATTCCCTACTTCACCAACTTGAACGACTTATCTAACGAAGGTATGCAACACAACTCGAAACCAATCTTCTCGACTCAATTTCATCCTGAAGCCAAGGGTGGGCCCTTGGACACGAGCTTCTTGTTTGACAAATTCTTCGCAAACATCGAAATTTACAAGTCTAGCAACGGCTTGGATTTGGGGAACATCAAGCAATCTTTACTCGTGGATATTTTGCCAAAAGAAAGGGTAGTTTAAGAAGTTATCTGCTGAGATAAATATGTGGAGAAGAAATTTTTTGCGTAAAATTCATAATACAATTTAATGCGACATTCAAGCGTAAATGTCAAGTGTTCCGAATATCAGTTTGTCCTTACAAATCGGACTCTTCTTTACCGCTGGGTGGTAGACTAGGGCTACTCAGTTATCAATAAATTTTGCAGGTTCGATGATCAATACTAAGTTGTTACCTTGGATCATTTTCGAGCATACATCGACGTGTGGTTATGAAGTTCTGTTGTCTAAAAAGTTATTCTACGTCATGCGATCAACAAGCCATATTAAAGCTTTCTTAACGCAGACAAAGCAAACCAAGGGGGCCTGTTAGCTGAAATATTTTACTTTATCAAGAATAGTTCTTAGTCTTTAAAGAAATAAAGATCCATGTAATTCCGATAATACGACCTGATCTCGTATACGACGCGCTTCGTTTACGTACCCATGGCGTGACTTGGAATGAGCTGATCTTTTGATATCATGCATATAGCAAGCTAATATAATATTAGAGGCGTACAACCGTGATTATAAATAATGAATTAGACGTCTAGGTGTTTTTTCTCCAAAAAAACCTTAAAGCTATGTCTATCGACACTTTTGCCGAGTACACTCCAACCGGGTCTTTGAGCTTTGTAGAAAAGCTTTGGGCTTCGTGGTACCTTTACTTTGATAATGACGTCTTAGCCACGGGACTTTTATTTTTCTTAGTCCACGAAATCACCTATTTTGGGAGATGTCTTCCCTGGTTAGTAATCGACCAGATTTCGTTTTTCAACAGATGGAAAATCCAGCCTGACAAGATTCCATCAAACAAAGAGCAATGGGAGTGCTTCAAGTCCGTGCTCAAGTCACATTTCTTAGTGGAGGCACTTCCCATCTGGCTATTCCATCCCCTCTGCTCCACGCTCAAAATCTCGATTGACGTGCCATTTCCAGCATTCTCGATCATGGCCTCTCAAATTGCAGGTTTCTTCTTTTTGGAGGACTTGTGGCATTACTGGTTCCATAGACTATTTCATATCGGCTGGTTCTACAAAAACATTCACAAGCAACATCACAAATACGCTGCTCCTTTTGGTTTCGCTGCTGAATATGCTCATCCTGCTGAGGTCATGGCGTTAGGAGTGGGAACGATTGGTTTTCCCATACTCTACGCATGGATGGCTGCAACATTTCCTGAACTCCAGCTACCAGCGCTCCACTTGTTCACTATCACATGCTGGATTGTTTTGAGATTATTTCAAGCAGTCGATTCACATTCTGGGTACGATTTTCCGTGGTCCTTGCATCACTTTCTACCATTTTGGGCTGGCGCAGCTCATCATGACTTGCACCACCATTACTTCATCGGTAACTATGCCAGCTCATTCACATGGTTTGACTACCTCTTAGGCACAGAGTCAGGACCACATGCCAAGAAGAAAAGACAGTTGAAAAAGAATTCAAGCTCCGAAAAGCCCATAACAAAAGTTAAATAGTAATATATTAAGGAATCGGTGTAATTGGATGTAGCACTCGCTGGACTATTGCACCTGTCGGTCACGTGGATTGAGTTAGGGCTGTAGCCCTCAAGATCACATGCGCTCAACGAGTCTGTCTAGCATCATAACCGCGACATTCTTAGTGGCTCGACATTTCTGCGACATTATTTGACTAGAGATTCTCCCATCCTGTATGCCAGTAGCTGTGAAAATTTTCGCACTGAGTGTGCGACATCATAGGTCTTCGGTCTCAACATTAGGGCTCCTTTTCTTCTGTTTGAATACTTAACCAACTCAAGAACAACGTATGTAACATAGAGGCATCTACGGCGTTTCACACACTGCAAAAATCCAATACCAGCGCAAAGATATAACCGGACACAATTCACGAGCGTTCAATGAACTCCTCATAGCAGAAATATAGACCCCGTTATTCAGTGTAAAGTTCGGCTGTCTATGCAGATGACCACCGTATCATTGACAAATTAATTGCCTTACTAACATGACCAGATGTCTAGATTGAACGAGTATCAAATTATCGGCCGTCGTCTCCCTACCGAGAACGTGCCAGAGCCAAAGTTGTTCAGAATGAGAATCTTTGCCCCAAACACCGTTGTGGCTAAGTCTCGTTACTGGTACTTCTTGCAGAAGTTGTACAAGGCCAAGAAGGCTTCCGGTGAGATTGTCTCCATCAACACCATCTCTGAGAAGACCCCAACCAAGGTCAAGACCTTCGGTGTTTGGATCAGATACGAGTCCAGATCTGGTATCCACAACATGTACAAGGAATACAGAGACGTCACCAGAGTCGGTGCCGTTGAGACCATGTACCAAGATTTGGCCGCCAGACACAGAGCCAGATTTAGAAACATCCACATCTTGAAGGTTGTTGAGTTGGAGAAGACCGACGACGTCAAGAGACAATACGTTAAACAGTTCTTGGCCAAGGACTTGAAATTCCCATTGCCACACAGAGTCAGGAAGACCAAGAACTTGTACCAGTACTCTGCTCCATCTACCTTTTACTGATCTAGCTGCTCGGGGCTTTTGCTGCATCTCGGCGCTTTTTTAGTTATATATACTAATATATCTTTCACTAGTAAGATGGAACTTTAGGAAAGCACGTTATTAGGTTGGAAAAGAGTTTGTTTCTCCATTGGTTTGGTTTCAGCACAAACAAAATTTCGAAGCCTTTGCTACGTAGACAGAAGACCGTAGCGCAGAAAAAAGCGAGATTTTCACTTTTAGTAATTTTCCAGTCGAAACGTTCGAGGCTGATGTAATTTAATTGGGTTCGTGAACTGTCTGGAATTGTAGGAAACTTCCTTAGGTTGCACAAACAGTACAATTGGATCTCATCATGTGTGGAGAAATTCTTCCCCCTGTATGCAATCTCTGTGTGGCTTTCTAACTGGGGCTCACCAATTACTGCCTATCGTAAAAGAGAGCATCATTCCTACGGTATTCGACTCCACAATGGCTACGCAGCTGAAGGACTGGGACTCAGTATCTCAGGCTCTTTTAAAAAATCCCCATGATTTACGTTTATGGCAATCTTTAGTACATTGTGCGGAATCTCAAGACGGGTTATTCAACCGAACCCTGAACCAAGCAGAAGCTCGAAGATTGAGAGAAACCTACGAAGCATTTCTCAAGAAGTTCCCTTCTTTGTTGAAATACTGGATCGCATATGCACTTTGGGAAAGACATTTGAGCTGTAATGACAAAGCGAAGCTTGTCTTTCTGAGGGCCCTTGAAATCGGAATCCACGATGTTACACTATGGGTTACCTATCTTCGATTTGAAATAGATACCATCACGAGTGATGTCGATCATCTATTACGTCTATTTGAAGTGGCCCGCGCAAACATTGGTTATCATTATCATAGCTATGAATTTTACCAATTATATCTCCAATTTTTGGATACATACGCTGACTCCAAGAACAAGTTCAAAGAGAAATCAATATTGTTGCTCCGAATAATGTTGGAAATTCCTCTTTACAACTATTCCGCTGCTTTCGAGCTTATTTCACAGCACATGTCGCCTTCGGCTTTGAGTCGAGATGATCTTTCCTCTTTCATGGGCCGAGACACTGCGAACAAAGTGTCGCACAACAAGAAGATGTTACGAGAAGAAGTCAATCGATTTCTCAAAGATGCATATATTGTCAACCAAACAAAGAGTCTTGAACTATTTACCTTTGAAAGACTCGTCGCCACCACGCTGTACAAGCAGAATAGCTTAACAGTGTCAGTCAATTGTCTAGAAACATGGGATAATTACTTGACCTTTCTCGAGTGTTCGTATCCGTTTGAATACGTACGTCAAACATTCGAAAGATGCTTGCTAGCCATCGGCAATGATCCAAATATTGTCTTGAAATATGCAGACTTCTGCATTAACAAAGGGAAAATCAACGCTGCTCGAAACGTATTAAAAAGGTCCATGCCCGCTAATGATCGCAAATCAAGTGTTGAACTTCTTCTCCGATTGTGCGATATAGAGATCGCAACTGGGTGTATTCTAGCTTCAAAGGATCTTATCAGCAGATACATTCTGCTTAACGGCAAAGTGCTGTATCGGGTTTTCGAAAAGCTCATGCAGATAGAAGCGCTTATCAACACCAACGATGAAAAGTACTTGTGCTCCTTGGCGCACGAGATAATGCTCACCACACAAAATCCCGTCTTTTTCGAAACGCTCCTGAAATTTTCTATATCTAAGGCGACCCTTAAAGACTTTTATCTTCTTTACGTGAAAAAAGCCACCCAAGAGGAATATAGCAAGCTCGCGGCTTCAATGAAATTGACAGAAAACGAACACTTTTGGAGAACAATTCAGAGTATCACTGGTAAAGATGAACTTGAACACGAAACGGTCCAAGTGCCTTCCAAATTTGCATGAGCCAACTCACGGCGCTTTGAGACGAGTCTTTACTTGAGCTCCATTATGATGCAGATGGTTGTGGCGATGAGCCAAACACTGATAAGACCGACACCGAGATTTCTGTCCAATTTCCACTTGTTACACCACATGTAAGCCAAAGCCGTCAATATGGTAAAGTTCAAAGCTGCCAAGCTTGAATAAAGCTCCGGAGTCAACGACACCGGTAACGATGCAGCTAAATCAAGCCCCCCTGATTTGACTGCGCCAGTGACCAAATCCCAAAAGCCATTTAGACCAATGCCAATCAGAATCAATAAACAACAAGAACTCATACACGATTTGATCCCGAAAGACGGAGAGATCTTTATGGCCATCAGGATATTTACCAAAATGTCGTTCAAAGAACTGGCCAAGGAGAATATCAATAATCCCATAACGAATTCCGAAATTTGCCAAATTGCTCCGAAGTTTTTAAGTAGACGAATAATAATTCTCGTCATTATTGCCATCAACGCTAAAGAGTTCGTGACGCCTGCAACATCTAGTAACGCTTCACAGACTTCGGGTTTTAGAGTGAAGCTAAGAAATTTGATGACGCAGAAGGCCACACATACCAAGCCTTGCAAAGTAACTGTCGGAAGGCCCATGGCTGATGCATTCAATAACACCGCAGAGACGATAGTAAGCCATAACTGAAACCACATACTCGATCTTATCGTCACTTTGAGCGAGCTGGCAAGCATTGTAGGATGTGACAAGGCTCCGCCCGAGACAGGCAAAAAAAAGAATAATATATGATCGAAAATCATGAGAGGCTTCACGAGAAACCTCAGCAATCTTGATGGTTCCGATTCATTTGAATCTATGGCGGCGGGGCACACCTCGCTACTCTCAGATGGTAATAGATGTGAAGTCTCTGCGGCGATATCTTTGGATATCAGCGATTCAAGGTCGCTAAAAAGCGGGTCATTCGACTGATCGAAGGACGTCAAGGCAATCTGGATTGGATATAGTGAAGTCAACACTAAACATTCCAAAATTGTAATTCGGCCGTCCCAAAGCACGTAAGTCAAGATTAAAATCATGAGACTGACAAAGCAATAGCCCATGACCAAGCCCGATCGGTTTACAACGGTGAACGGCCTCACGATGGAAATGCATCCCACTATCACCGTGAACGAAACAAGATTGGCTCCAATAATCTGACCAATAACTAGATTCATTGACTTCTCCTTTATCATCAAGTGAGAATTTAGAATATCCGGTGCCCCATTCATCAAAGGAACAACGATGTAGCTTAGCATTTCACGTCTCATGTGGAGTGAGTCAGTAAGGTTCAAAACGGATGTAAGAAGGTAGGTTGACAGAATGACTCCGATCACTGTCACCATCACTACAACACAAAATAGTATGCCTATTGAAATAGCCAACGAAAAGACCCAGGGGTGATCGGACGGAGAACATAACACTTTATGCGCAAGGAAATAATATCTGTGGCTGCACTCATTTGTCAAGTATTCACATGTAGAATAGTTCAGGCGTTTATTAAAGTCACAAATAAATTGGTCCATTGAAAGACTGTCACGTCATGTCTCCGCTGTCATTTTTGCAAAAAAAAATTGCCCCCCTTGTTATCAGAGCCTCAACCTGCAGAGAAAGCGATTGCTATCTACGACTCAGCGGGGCTGATCTCCTGAGGTTGACCGGATACTAAAAATTCGAATCTGTCGTAAGGCGAGCTTTCCAACGCACTTCTCGCAATTTCTATATCCTTCTGTATATCCTGAATTAGATCTTCTGCATGTGTTAGTATATGTTCAAAGAATTGGGCTAGAAAAAGCCTTGGCTTAACATACCTTTCGTTGTGTAGTTTAGCTCGGGGCGTATGTAGCCTAAGATTACTAGGCTAATCGATGCTCCATAGAAATTCTCATCAAAATTGTGTAGAATGTGGACCTCGGCGGCCTTTTGCTTGTTCTGGTAAAAGGGGTTCCAGCCTATAGACATGACCATGGGATGCGCTTTTAAATCGTCGTTTGCAAGGTTATTGCCATTGTTGTAGAGGACTTTCTTCCCATGGACAGACTCCACGGCATCATTTTCTGATGCATCATTTCGAGATAGTCTGCACCATCCAAAATAGATGCCGGGTTCGAGCGAATTCAATTGGCCCACTGGTATGTTTGCCGTTGGTATACCTAATTCAGACGAACCTCTGCCAAATCCGGCAATCACTTCGGCGTCATGATACACTGGAAAAGGAGAGCTGATCTTTTTAGGTATCTGAGTTTGAGGCCTCATAGCTTTCTGTGGATATTCTCTTACGCGTCTTGATCGGGTTGTTTTCAGTATTAGTCAGAACTTCGTAACACCATCATTGAGAAGTTGCTCACGTGCCGGAGGCTTTTTTTCCTCGCTTATTGAGAACCATTCAGCTCGCCGAACCGAATCTCATTTTTGAAGCTATGGACGACCCTTTCGCTTATAGAATTCTCTACAACGAAGAACCAAGAAAAATAGAACTGATATTTGATTGAATTACACACGTACTGAAAGCAAAATTACTTGAATCTGCTCTCCAACTCAGCCAACAAGGTCTCCGCATCCTTAGCAAAAGATCTGATACCTTGAGCCAATTTTTCGGTGGCCATAGGGTCCTCGTTCAACAAGAATCTGAACTCACTCTCGTTGTCAATGTAAGAGACCTTAGACTCAGGTGCAGACTCCGCGGAAGCTGCGTCCAAAACCTTTGGAACCTCCTCGGAAGAGTTCATCAACTCCTCCAACAACTTGGGGGCAACAGTCAAATAGTCGCAGCCAGCCAAAGCTTTGATCTCTCCAACGTTCCTGAAAGAAGCACCCATGACAATGGTTTTGTAGCCATACTTCTTGTAGTAGTTGTAGATTTGTCTGACGGAAACCACACCTGGATCGCTCTCAGCATCGTATTCTTTTCCAGTGGAAGCTTTGTACCAGTCTAAGATTCTTCCGACGAAAGGAGAGATCAAGGTCACCTTAGCCTCAGCACAAGCCACAGCTTGAACAAAGTTGAAAAGCAATGTCAAGTTGCAGTGAATGCCGTGCTTAGCCTCCAATTCCTTCGCAGCTTGAATACCCTCCCATGTAGAAGCAATCTTAATCAAGATTCTGTCCTTCGAGATACCGATGGATTTGTACAACTCGATGATTTCAAGAGCCTTTTTTATCGTGGCCTCTTTGTCGAACGACAATCTGGCGTCGACCTCAGTGGAAACTCTGCCTGGAACAATCTGCAAGATATTCTTTCCGAATTCTACCAACAATCTGTCCAAGGCAATGGCAGCCTTCTCCTTTGGGTTGCCCCCCTTGTCCTCGGCATACTTGATAGCAACGTCAATGACCTTAGAGTATTCGGACTTCTTGGATGCAGCCAAAATCAAGGAGGGATTGGTGGTGGCATCTTGAGGTGTGTACTTGGCAATTGAGTCGAATTCACCAGTGTCGGTGACGATCACGGTACCTGTAGCTTTTAAAGATTCTAAAGAGTTTGACATTCTTGGTAAAACAAGCTACGTATCCCCGCGACGGGAGATCAATCGTCCGTTATATATGACGATTCTCGGAAAGTGCGCGCGGACTTCAGGCACTCGCTGCAGTCACCATTACTAAGATGTTGAGATTTTGTCGCATTCTACCGGGGCCGAGAGCGCCATTTTTATTAATCATGAAGCTGCATGGAACGACGCAATGTCTATTTCTTGCTACACTCTAATGAAGAAATAAATGGCTGATTCTGGCGTTTTTTTCGGATTCATACGCCTGAAAAATATAGATGGAATTGATTCTTCATTAAGTTTGAACGAGGCGCTCAAAATTCATGAGGCATGAGCTTGTGGGACAACGATCTGCGAGAGAACCCCTACTCATGTTATTATTGTCGCAACAACCCCGGAGCAAAGCTGCGCGTTAACTTGTGACCTACTGCAGAAGGAACAGCAATAATAAATACGGATGCAAGTGCCGACTTCAAAAAATCATCCACTTCCAGGATGGGTTCGAAAAAGAAGTTGTTCATACTGGTCAGGTCGACACATGACCAGAATAATGTAGTGCCCGTGAACACCGGAAAATTTGTCGATGTTCAAACGGATCTTGGAGTTTTTTCCGTGAGCGTGTTTATCCGGAACTTTGACGGAAGCCACCAGCACCAGAACAACAGCTTGTACAATGTCCTCGAAGAATCCTACCTCGATGGGTCGCCTGTGCAGGATTTGGACTATCCAGCACAATTCGAGCTCCCGAATTTAAGGATACTAATCAAATTCAAACCAAATTCGAAAATCAATGGTTCCAATTTATTCTTTGGAAATGAATGCTCGGTTCCAGTGAAAGAGTATGTGCCCACAACGTTGTTGTCTACTGGCCTCCGTTTGTTCAAGTGGTTTTTGAACCCCACAATTGAATCGGACTTGTACGGTGATAAGCCATATATTTACGGTTTGGCCTTAAACTCTTTTACAAAGCTCGGGGCCGCAGATGAGTCTGTTGCTGAATTCTTACTGGGGACAAAGGAAACTTTGATCAGGGGGGACAACGCACCTGCTTTCAGTACACCCTCCGAACGAAGTAAGCACTACTGCAATGTGAACAATGCAAAAACATTTACCTTTGATGATAAAGAAGGTTACTACATGATGTTTGATACCAACTTCTTGAAGTTGGGAGATTCTCTGTATAATGTTTCAATACCAGCCATAGGAGGGCAAACATTTGACGTTAATGTTCTACGTTTCGCCAATGAAAAATTAGACAACGTGAATTGGACAATTTGCAAAAGTGTCGACTCGAATTGGAACGATTGTGTCTATGGGCTCGTTTTGAATTTTTGTTTGGTCGAGGAGGATGATTAGCAAGGACCGCTTCTCAAGCTTCGGCTTTACTGAGGGAATCCTGCGCGGCATTGCAACATCAATTTATGGACTTGGCAAAACCACGCCTCGATAGAATCTCACCATACTGCGCCGTGGCTTCACTTACCTTGTGTGGACATCTGTATGAAGGCTGATGCCTCGATCAATACACTGGGTTTCGGTTCGTCTCAGGGCATTTCAAGACTCGCTGACTATATCCTAGGGCCGGGCGCCATATTATTTAAGGACTAAAATTAGACTCGTTTTCACCTATCTTAAACCACGTATAGCGCACTACAGCTTCATAAGATATAATTCTCCACGTTGTCAAATATATAACTCATGAAAAAACCACTGATTGTTATTGAATTCACTAAAACGCATTTTTATTTTTACAAATACGCGAAACACAACTTGGCCCCGACAGAAGAGTCAAGCCCACTTTTAACATTCGTTTTTATTTGGTTTTGTTACAGCTTTTGAATCTTCTGATTGGATGAATCAGACAAAAATTAAGCCGATGTCCACAGCTCATTTCGTTAAAAGCCTTAGGATTTACCATTTCGATTGGCTCGATCCTGGCGGTGTGCACAAGACTTGATAATGCATGCTCGCATGCATCTGACCCTTGCGCGGAACTTGCAAGACTTGATCGAGTAAGATGCCTTTACAAAAATTCGAATTGCACCCGTTTCACAATACAACTGGAAGTTATATCTTTCCACGGTCCAGCACACGCTTGATAGGCTTTAAATTTGATGAAAGAATCTTCATATATCGACAGATCGGACTAAGAGCATTTTTCCTAGGCTTTGAAAAGTCCCCTTAAAAGTCATAAGTACCATAAATTGTGTAATTATTGGGAGAATTAGTTCAAATATCTGGTGATTAACAAAATTTTGAACTTCGAGCGCATGAGCTTTTCAAGCGTCATCATTTGTTTTATACTTAAGGTTAAGCGCGGCAATCATCCATAGCCTGACCGACAAGTACCCCAGTCTATTGCCGACACTTGACACTTAATGTTAGAGCTCGATGATATAACTACTGAAAGATTTCCACTTTCATGTTGAAGAAGGTGTCATGCAAATGATGGCGAAAAGAGTGTATTATCAATCGACCTACCTGATTTATTTTTTTCAGTTTGACTTTCGCTTCCTTGGGGCTAAGAATTGCATTCACTTAGTGTTAAGTGGTCGGAGTGGTTGTGAAATTTAGAGAAAAAAGGTCTTTATTTGAAAAGCCGTATTCTCCTATTTGGTATGTATAATGATTTTATTGTGAATGTGCCAGCTTTGATGCTTCAATGTCCCACCGTGCTCGCGCATAAGGCAGCCCCTACTCCACTACCATCTTTTGCAATTTTAATGTGGAGCTTCTTTGCGGAATTTTTCAAGGGGTTGATCAAGTTAAATGCCTCAAGAATTCTTTCTTGGAACCCCGGATAGTGCTCAATCAATGAGCCATCGCAACCCACTTCAAAGTCGTTGGTATCATCCGCATACTGATCTTGTACTCTCTTAACGATAGCGGCCAAGGGAATTGCAGAGAGATATGCCGCTCTTTTTGCGATAGCTCTGGTAATGGACTGGATCAAAAGTCTCTCTGGATATGTTGTCGGAAGTCTTAGCTCATTCTGCAAAACTAGTTCAGACATTTTGAGTTGAGTTGAATCATCAATTTCCAAATATGATAAGACCTGCGAGGAAAGCAAAAAAGGCTCCGTCAACCTATGTGGTAATGTGTTGTTTCTTGAGCGGAACAAGTCTACGAAAATTGTACCTTGCTCGAACAAGTCGATCAAAATCACTCTCAAAATTTCTCCCAAGAACATGCCACTAATTCTTTTCTCAAATAGGTGATACCCCTTGTTTGAAGTTGCTTTATCAACAAGCTCGTCGTATTTGGTAGAAGGTAAGATGTCCAAGGAATTGTCAAATGAGCCCCATTCAGTATTTATGACCATACCTTTGGTGTCCTCGGGGAGGGTAGCTCCAGACAACTTGGGAATATTTGATAGAGATTCGAAGTATGCTCCATTTGTACCCGTACCAAAAATCGCTCCAATGAGAGTTCGTGATTTAGACGTTGCTGAATCGTTGGCGTAGGCTCTCGAAAGAAGCGTCCCAACTGTATCGTTAGCCAAAGCAGTGATCAACACTGGCGCCTTCAAGAGGTCCAAGTGCTTCTGGAAAGACTCAACAATGTCGCGACCAACACAGTCAGGAAGATCAAAGCCTTTAGTCCAGCGGATTAGTTTACCCCTGTCTATTGCCGTCTGGTCAACAGGAAATGAGAAAGTGAATCCCATTTTCAAAGTCACCGATTCGTCAAGTTCATCGTGATGTTGCTTCAAAAAGTTTGTGACTTTTTTAGCTAAGAAGGAAAAAAGCAACTCCGAGCTAGGGCCTTTCATCAACTCTGAGGGCACCGGGAATTTTGATTGCTTTAATTGGAATGAGTGGTCACCTTTCAAGTCGATTGAGCAGACTCTAAAATTGGTACCGCCTAAGTCCGCTGCCATGAAAAGACCCATCTCTTTTCCAGTCGGAATCGTCGTGACAAATGTAGGTAACATAGGCATATAAGCCTTCGTCGGTACCTCGTTTGTTAAGCCAGCATCCATGGAGCTGAGAAAATGATTGGTGGCTTTGCAAAGAAATGCCTCGTCAACATCGAAAAGCTGTTCGATATTTTGGATTGCCGTCTGCAACTTGTTATCGAGGTTCTTCATCTTAAATTCGTTTAAACTATTGACTTGTAAAGAGACAAAACAACAGTTAGGCGAATAACAAGTTGCGAAAGCTCCTGAAAGGGTGTCGAGTTTCGGATAGCGGAAAAGTTTATTTGGGGCTTAGTTCCGATTGGTAGCTATGCAATGGCAGTGTGTAGCTTATTTTGCAAAACAATAAATTCCCCGAGAATCTCTCCAGAATTTGTTGGAACATAAGTACCATGCTCGCTGAACGTTCCCCACAAATTAAAGTGGCTTAAGCCATTAATAGACTTGCCCCGCCCCCGCACGCGAAATCACCTGACTTTCTTGGTGAGGACCCTTTCACGCAACTTGACAAGAAATGACCCCCGTAGAATAAAGTGAATTGTTTGCGTGAGAAGAGTATTCTAGATAGTCAAAGTCACAACGAAGACCATAGACACTAATGGATAAAGCAAGATGTTTAGGCGTGCCACGTGGTTACCGAAAATTTGACCCGATTGGGTCCGTGCCGCGATTTATTAGTAGCTATATTCTGCCTGACGTCCTCAAAGCCCATCTGAGAATACTCGAGCCTAGGGTAGGCCCTAGGATACGCTCTTACTGTTCAACACAATGAAAGTACATTAGTCAATTTTACGGCGGATGATCACTTAAACATCATTTAATTAAAATAAAACATTAACCTCAGTGTCTCTTTCAAACAGACAAGGGGAACTCGCCCACCCATTGAGCGATTTCTGCCTTTACAGAGTCCAACTTCTCGTCTTCTCCATGCAAGATTTTGTTTTTGAAATCCTTCAATTTGTTTGCCTCCTTGGGCAAATTGGCCTGTACCTCCTTAGCGTAGTTGACAGCAAAGTCAATATAACTGACGATTTTTTCGAAGTGTTCCTCACCAAGACCCCGAGACGTCATTGCTGGGGCTCCGATTCTGACTCCTCCTGGAACTAATGCCGACTTGTCACCGGGGATGGAGTTTTTGTTCAAGGCAATGTTGATACGCTCGCAGATCGTTTCCACTCTCGCACCGTCGATTTGCTTGTCTTTTAAGGAAACCAAAACCATGTGCGAGTCGGTTCCATCGGAAACCAAGCGATAGCCCTTTTTGAGGAATTCTGCTTCCAAAACCTTGGCATTTTTCAATACCTGTTCCTGATACTGCCTGAATTCAGGCGTGGCGGCTTGTTTTAAAGCAGTAGCCAAGGCAGCAATTGTGTGGTTGTGAGGCCCGCCTTGGTGGCCAGGGAAGACCGAGAAGTTGATGGGGTTTTCCAAATCATACAACACCTCCTGTCCTGTCTTTGGATTGATGGATCTGACACCTCTTCTGAAGAAGATCATAGCACCTCTAGGACCTCTCAATGACTTGTGCGTTGTAGTTGTGACAATGTCCGCATACTCAAATGGAGAGGGGATGACGCCACTGGCAACGAGACCAGAAATGTGGGCCATGTCCACAACCAAGTAAGCCCCCACTTTGTCTGCGATTTCACGCATCTTCTTGTAGTCGATCAAGCGACAGTAAGCCGAAGTGCCAGCAACAAGGACCTTAGGTCTGTACAAAACGGCCGTCTTTTCCAACATGTCATAGTCGATCAACCCGGTGTCCAAGTTGACTCTGTAAGGCATGGTTTCGAAATACGTCGAAACAGCGGAAATCTTTCTGGAGTCAGTCTGGTATCCGTGAGACAAGTGGCCACCGTGAGGCAAATCCAATCCCATCAATCTCTCATGTGGTTTCATAATAGCCTGGTAGACCTGCAAATTAGCAGGGGAGCCGGACAAAGTCTGCACATTTACTCCCCATTTGTCAGCCGTAACGTTGAAAGCCTTAAGGGCTCTATTTTGACACAAGATCTCCATTTTGTCGATTTGCTCGTTACCGCCATAGTATCTGGCTCCAGGATAACCCTCCGAGTACTTGTTGCTCATGGGAGTTCCCAAAGCATCGAACACAGCTTTGGTGGTGAAATTCTCACTGGCAATCAACACAATCGAGTGCTTTTGTCTGTCAACCTCTGCCTTAATAATGCTGTCGACCTCGGGGTCTGTTTCAGCCAACAGGCCTTCCACGAGTTGTCTGTGTTTCTCAGATAATGCGTAGGACATTTTGTATTTTCAGTGGCGAAGCAAGGTCTACGCTGGGATAATTTTTGTACTTATATAGAGCCGATGCAAGGTGACTCTGTTTCGCGCCTTCGGAGTCATGCTCATTTTCCATCCCTCCAGGTATTGAAGGCTCCATAGAGCGCGGCAGTCAAATTAATACTTCATATGTTATCAATATATACGGAAAGTCTTGGGCCAACAAATTCATAATCTTGATTCACTGATTCACACACACTCCGCTATAAGGCGTCTCCTCCCCTCCAACCGATTTAATATAGGGTGACTCTCAATCTGTGGGAGATCGCCAACTTTGGTACAACCACACACAAGCAGCTTATGCCGCTAACAGTAAACAGATACAAGTTGTAGTTGGTGTAGTGCGTGCTAACAAGGAAAAGTGCTATGGGCACCATCATCAAAAATTTTTTTGTAGGCGTGTACTGATCGCCGTTGTCAATCTGCTCCCACATAGTTAAGTTGTCGTACGCACCAGAATTGAATTCGAAGGGCGTTCCTTTCACTTGGTGGAACATGATGTAGGAGCCAATGTTGTACGTAACATTAGTCATTGTCCATCTCCAATCGTTGTCGAGGGCTGTAATGAAGTCGTAAAATAGCTTCAAGAATATGATGATCACGATATGTATCACCCAGGCACCCTTGTAATGCACCCAATCAGCATTCAAATTTGGGTTTAAAGACTGGTCTATTTTTGTGTCCAACGTGTCAGGTTCAAGATGTTGAATCAACGAAGAAGACCTTCTTTTCCTCGTGTTAACTCCGTGTGTATGCGATGGGGTTGGAGTAAGGAGCCCATCCTTATCACCCATATTACCTCGTTTGGGGCTGCTCATCGCTTGTTGTTCAATTGTATCTTTTAAATTTGTTTTCAGCCAATATCTTAATGATAGCTTGATGAGGCGGCGTCTTTATGACCAAAATGTTATTTTGCACACGGTTCTTGTTCCCAGAACTATAACTTACCCTCGTTACGAAGGAAGGCGCTAGATTCTTGCCTCGTGTGTGATCTTGACGGATTACCCGGAATTACCACGTGACTCTTGATGTCAATCTTTACGAGCTCACCTTAAATTGCGCGCAGTCCAGAGTCCAAATTTTGCTGCGACGACTTGCAGCTGCATGCTTGATTTGCATTTGATATCGAGAATGCTGCAAACCCTGATCACTAGACCCCACCTAGCAGATGGAATCTTGGCCATAGTGAGCAATGAATTTTTCTGCATAAAGAGGCTGTATATGGTGCGGCAAGAAACAACTATCTTTAACAATAGACAAATCACGTTATGAAGACTAAGTCACACATAGTTTAAATACTTTTCGAGACCTCTTCTTTAGAAGAGGTAAGGCGTGAAATGTCACATCGTGCGCTCGAAGAATGCGTAATCTGACTTTCGTGATGTTCAACGGTGACGCAAGCTTTTCTCAGTAGATTCTCATTTAAATGCATTAAGACACCGGCTTAGGAAAACACACGTGGAATTGCATTGGCGAAGACCACTCCATTAGATCGTGTCCACTCATTATGACTTGTGCGTCGGTTGCAACAACTGATGTGGGTTACCATATTATGGCAAAATTACGATGTACGATCCTCGAAGACATCAAAATGTAATAAGTGAATTTTGAAGTCCACGATTCACGGTAAATTACGCCAACTCGCAACACCGGTTGCTAGGAATGCAAGAGTTCATAGCAAGAAAGAGTACACCCGTTTTGAGCAAGATGACTCCAATCTAAATTGTGAAGAAAGAAAAAGTCACATCGTCTTGTTGCATCCCGAGACAAAAAATACCAGAGTTGCAACGGGTGAAAAGTTGTCAGCACATTCCTACCCAGTTAGTTATAAGTTTAAATCGATCCGGGATGCCGGGTAAGAAAGCGCGCGATTTGCTCTGTTGGATCAGGATGTTGTGATTTTTCGTCACTCCACGAAAGGCCTCTGCTGCTGCACACGAAAAAAAGTGTAGCCAACCCCTACTTCAGATAGTCTTTCTTTGTGATACTAGCAGAGACCTTCGAGCAAGTGAGCTGGTAGAAGAAAGTTGTGGGGCGTTTGGTTCCACCCGATTTTTTTTTTTTTTTGCAAAGAAGAACACTAAGATAGCCGATACAATTCGTGGCGATGTCAGAATCAAGACAAGTTACGGTCAGAGATGTGTTCCGATTTATTCCGAACGTGATCGGATACATCAGAGTTCTAAGTGCAATTCTATCTTTCCTCACGATGAAAAACCATCCTATTTGGACTCTGATACTCTATGGGATATCTGGGTTTCTTGATGCATTTGATGGATATGCCGCCAGAAAATTCAACCAAGGTACAAGGTTTGGTGCTGTCCTAGATATGGTCACGGATAGATGTGCAACGTCATCATTGATATGCTACCTCTGCGTCATATATCCGAGGTACTGTATCGTGTGGCAACTCCTTGTGTCTTTGGATTTGTCCTCCCACTATATGCACATGTACGCTATGCTATCATCGGGGTCAGCTTCTCATAAGAACGTCGGCGAGAAGTCGAAGCTTTTGAATTTATATTATACCAACAGGAAAGTGTTGTTTTTTGTTTGCTTAGTCAACGAGTTGTTTTACATGGCCACATACTTGCATTATTACGACTTTTTCTGGATGGGTACGTGTTTGGTGTGGGCGAGTGCGCCAATCTGGATGTTCAAGCAGATCGCCAACGTTGTGCAATTGCAAAACGCTTCTTTGATTTTGGCTGAGAAAGATGCTTCAGAAAGATCTTCCAAAATTAATTAGAACATCGCTGAAGTATATTGCTTGATGATGTGAAATTGTGAATATACATAGAGTTCACTTTTTTTCTACGTAATTATGGCAAAATTCCTCCTTTTTTCGCTTTTTCAAAATCTGTAATCCCCGCTGAGAGTGGTCACTGAAGTCGGCTAACAAGTCCATATACTGGCCGTCTTCAGGAGAAAAGCTGTGTGCTGAAATCTTACTCTCGAGCTCAAAACACCTCGAAAGGCCCTTCAAATCCGCGTTTCTTCGGTACCCCGAAATGCTCGTACTGAGGGAACTCAAACACTGCTTGAATAGGATCTTCTTGGATGTGTGCTCAGGTATTTCACCCCTCTGTAGAAGTACAAAGCATGTACGAGCAAGATGATATGAGAACACAGAAGTCGTACCAATCTCGTCTAGGCAAAATACCAAAGGCATCGCAGAGAGCGCCAACATGTATGCGTCTGAAAAATTCCTTGCGGTGTTGAGTATCTGGACCAATAAACTGCATCCTTCCAACGAAACCCGCAAAAAGCTCAGTGACTTAGCGATGTCCATCTGCTGCAAAGTAAGCGAAAAGGCTTTGAATGGAACACCTGATTCAATCAAGATTTGACACTTCACCAAACTGAGTTTGAGCCGGAAAAGTTGACGGGAACAAAAAGGCGTCTTGATGGTGGACGTCCCGGATAGCTGGCTATCTAGTAACGATAGGGCTTCGTCGTAGTTGCCATGTGCAGATGCAGCAATGGCAGATAGTCGAAGCAATTCTATTCGGGAATGGTAGTCCATCTCTTCAGGCGCCGTGAAGGTGCTCAAAATTTCGGAAGCCACTCGAAAACGGCCCCGCACCAAGGAGACTTCGATAGAGCGCAATAGGAACTTGTGGCGTAATTCTTTGCCTGTGAAGGGATGAGTAGCTTCAAGACGTGAGAGACTGTCTTGTTGATGGGATTTTTGCTTGGCGTGGTCGTGGTTTTTGTACTGAAACTCAAATTTTAGGATATCGGTGACTGTACCGTGTTTCTTGGAATAGAATAAACCCAAGTCGGTGTACAAATTTGCTAGATGAGGCAAACCAACTAGATCCCATAAACACGATGTCACATGACAACCGCCAATAAATGATGTCACATGATCATTGACAGTTAAGTAGTTAGATTTGAATAAACTTTCATAATACCTGGAAAACCTCTCGCCACTGGTGAGATAAAACTCAGATTCGAACCGATAGCTTATTGCAGCCAACAGAAGCGAGACACTCAGAGATTTTCTCACAAGTGATTCGAGAAGCTGCAGATGGTTCTTTATTGGACTGAACTTTCTTTTCTCCCAGATGCGGGGGTTCATTCTCACGAAGTCAAAAATCCAAGAAAGAATATACGTGAGTGTTGGGTTGTCCTTATTTTCTCGAGCAACAGAAATCGCTTCTTCAATCGAGTCAAGAGCCTTTTCGTTCTCTCCAAAGTGTTGATGCAAAGATGCCTTGGAGACTAAGGCGAAGTGGTAAAAAAAGCGAGACCCTTTAGAGACCATGTAGTCAAAATAACGATGCAAAGAGTCGAAGGCACCTCTATAGTCCCCAGAGTGAAGAGCTTCCAAATATGTTAAATAATGCAAAGCGGAAAGCTCTTCGGCTTCACTGTGGTTTGCGCCATTGAATACGTGAGAGGATGCCATTTGAGAAAACACTACCCGGAGAGCAGTAGGTGTGAAAGTGCCGTTCTTTTGTAAGAGTTGGATCTGAGAGTCCACCAAGGATGCAATGTAAGATGGAGTAAAGTTTTGTGCCAGCGATGAGCTATCACATATCAAGATACGAGTGGGTGTATCCAAGCTAGTACTGAGTTTGTCGAAAAAAATTTGATCTTCAGTCTCTACTTTCTGAGCAACGGTGCTCATTTTAAACTTCAGTCCACTATTTTCGAATAGTCCGTTTGTTGGTGATGACAAACTCTCAGTGCTCAAAGCAAAGGGCTCTATATTTATCGAAGCTTTCAACGTTTCAAATAGTTTTCGGGTCGTCGAGCGATACAGGCAGAATCGATTAAACAAAAGCGAACTCTCGTCGAAATGTAGTAGTTTGGCCGATACCACTAGCTTTTGAGCAAATCTTCCAATGATCGATCTTTGAGAGATCTTTTGAGGCCCATCATAAGAAATTACTAATCGTTTCGTAACAAACTCGTAACTTTCATTGATAGCGAAGAGCAACTGATCAGCAGAACTGATGCCCCACAAGAATGTCAAGAGTTTAAGTTGTATCTTTTCACCGAGAAAAACTCTTTGCTCCGGGCCACTCGAATCTTTGTTTTGTAGTCGATGAATTTTGAGTATTTCATCAAGAAAACGACATAAAGTAAGTAGTGTGGGGTTGAGCAAAAGCTCTTTGTCATCAGTCGTTAGATGTCCTTCTAAACATTTGGTGAAGAATATTAGCAAGGCCTTGCATTCTGGAATCTCCTTCGATAAGTAAAGCCTGAGGAAAATCGTCAAAGTAATCGTTTGAGGCGACAATTCTTCAATCATCAGTCTTGCATTTCGAAACACGGTATTTGTCAACTAAAGTGAAGAAAGGTCAAAACAAAAAGCGGATCACGTGAGATGGAACCCGCGCAACGCGATTCACATAAACACCGGCGTGGAGGTTACAGACCACACAAGCGCTCTTCAAGTAATGTTGAACTCAAAGCCAGTAGACTAGAAAATTGGCCAGGCTTTTCGAAGCACACGAAACCCCGTGTGAAATTTGCTTATACTAAGAGAAAGGCGTATACTATTGTACGAAAGAGCGAAATAAGTGTAGAGAATACGTAATTCCGCACACTGGCAGAATTGACCGAAAGAAGCCATCTTTAGAATTGAAGTTTGCGATGAATCGCTTAAAATAGACTTTGATACTCATTCATCAAGAAGAAAGTATTGATGAAGTAAGATGCAGTCACCCCCTCTTTCCGTATCCAACCCGTACGTGTAGTAATATCCCTCCGAAGTTAAAACGTTGATGAGAATTGTATTCGGATCCTGAGTCAAAAGAGAAGCATTTGTTGGGGAGGCAGAATTTGAGGAGACCTCTGGACGAACGCCAATCAAGGAATTCATGGGCAGAAAACTGAGATCTCCATCTCTGCAGTTAATGACGGCAATTGACTTCACATCTTTTCCAATCGTCTGTAGTTTCAAGGATGCGAAGTGTCTAGTAGGTTCCAAAATGGATGAAAAGCGTGATGGTAGATAATCTCCCATTTTTTGAGCGGCTTTCCTTCCAAGATGCTGAGAGGATCGACGTATAAGCCGTGCAACAGACAATCGGTTCTGATCCACTATGGGCTCAGCTCTGTCCCTTTGTTCATCTCCGCCACTGATATTCGAGTAACCAGAAGCAAGACTACCAAAGGAGTTTGACGAGCCTTGGGAAAGTTTTCTTTGCTTCTTCGACAAATCCATCATGCCATCATCGCTGTAATCATCAACCTCTAGATCACTGTCGTCACCATCGTCCTCTACAATTTCTTCCAAATCTTCTGCAAAGCCATCACCCTCAATTTCCTCAGATAATCTTTCGTCAGAAGGCTTCCTCTCAGCCCTGAGGTTCAGTTGCCCTTCTTCGTCCCGCGATTGCGATGAGGAATTCTTGGAAGAAGGCGAAACACTGATTCTGGGAGACTTTGCTCCATCTGCCTCTTCCTCAATTGTTTGATACGCGAACTTCTTCATGGCTATATCCCCTGAGCGACTCTGCTTTTGCTTGTTTGCCAAGAGCTCGTTTTCTCCAAGTCGAAAGATGTGAACAGTTTCACTTGAACTCGTAGCGACAACATACCTGTTATCACTGCTGAAGGAAATCGAGTAAATCTTTGTTGGGTAAGTACCTCTTCGGAACTGATACAACTTGACTCCAGAATCTACGTCAAAGACGCGGAGTATAGTTCCTTTATATGAAGCTGTTGCAAGTAAAGTTCCGTCTTTGGAAAGACACATTGCCGATAACGCAGATTTGTGAGCTTCTATGACCGCCAAAGGTTGTAGTGAGGACAAGCTGAATATAATGGCGTCCCCCACTCGATTTGGAGCGTTGCTCACGGATTGAATATTGTTTTGTGCTGAATGCAAGCCTCCATTCGTATTGACACCGTTGACTAAAAGTGACTCATGTGTGACGGTCTTGGGAGGCGATGGGTACGCTAGAAGACTAGCGCCTGTTGATTCCAAATTATCAGATAGGGCACATAACAGATTGAGGTTGGGAGATGTCTCAATGGTGTGAAGGAGATTCATGCTTTTGATGTCGTAGATATATATCTGTTCCTCAAGCAAAACAATCATTCTCTGATGGCTGAGTCTGACCAGCAAGATCGCTGAAGGAAACACCAAATCGCAAATGGTGGTTTGCCTTTTGGAGTTCAAGATCTTGAGCTTCCTTGGCAGGGATCCTACTTCCTCCCCCATGCTCACGACAGCAATAAGTGATGTACAATAAAGCATTTCGATGATTCCAACAGATTCTTCGCATCTTCCATGAGAGCATTTGGTAACATTCGGTTCGCAGGTATAAATTCGGTACCCATTATCAAGTCCAAGGGCTACACACGAAGCGTCCTGATTAAAAGTGATGTAGTTTACCAGAGACGACCCGTGGCGAAGGCTGAGAGAAGACTCCAGCTTGTTATCAAAATCGCCCGGCAGAGACATACTCGGAAGGCAATTCTAGCGAGAATTTACTCTGAATCGTTAATTAAAGATAATGTAAGTGTGCATCGAAAGCGCAGGCGCACGCGTTACCACCCCTTTAAGCTGACCTGTATCTCGACATGCTCTTCAGATTTAGGCACCACGAAGTATTGGCTTTTTATAAGACAAGCATCAGCAAGAAAGTGAGTTTCTCTTGCTTTTTCTTTGATTGATATAAGCAATGTTGTCTCTTTGCGTCATTCAGGAAAACGCAATAATGCTGTAGGTGTTGCCAAAAAACTGCGTAATGGTTACTACCTACGAATGAGTTGGCGTGTCGATTCGATGTTCCTCAGACGACTCTTAGTATCAAAACATACTTTTACTTAGCGAGAAACAATCTGTTGCAGAAAGATGAAATATACAAAACGCCCTTACATTAGCAAATGGCTGAGTATCCATCTCAGTATAGTCATGGGAGGGAAATGGCCAATTTTCCTTGCGGCCCAAAGATCGCGCCAGCCACGGGTTCCGTAGGTGCTAACTTAAACAAAAATACAAATCTTTGACGGAGGGCTTAGATACACTAACCTATGTGTGTGCTTTGAAAAGCCAAAAATTTTCAAAAGACTGATATGCCAGCGTGAAAAGGATTGATGAAGACTCTCAAACCCTTGGGGTCATTGTCCACAACTTTGATGCGACTGAATTATTTAAGAAGCATTTGTTTCCACCATAGTAGATCAGCCACATAGTCTGCAGACTAAGTATTGGCTAGTGTAATCGAGCTCAAAGCACAAATTGTTTTGTGAAGTCTTTGCCTGTTATTACTGAATGTGTTAAGAAAGGATCCTACAATCGTGTGTTTAGAGATGGTTCGGGTCCAGCACG
>JAKUBE010000120.1:0-28033 GCA_030674755.1 Metschnikowia henanensis | reverse complement strand
TGCACGAGCCGCTCCCATACTTTCATAAATCGAGTGCAGATGGAGAAAAAGGCGTCGCTTTATTGGGCGATGCAGCCCACGCTATGATGCCAGACCAGTCGCAGGGAGCTTGCGCTGCGTTTGAAGATTCGGGGGCTTTGGGGTATATTTTTTCGGAAAAGTTCAATCTTAGTGTGGCGGACCGGTTGACCATTTATGATCGGGTGCGAAGACCACGGGTGACCAAGATCCAGCAGGCGTCTTTGCGAGCAAGAGAGAATTTGAACGAGAGAATTGGGTGGAGTTCTTCAGCCAAAGATATCAGTTCTGAGCTGAAATTGACCATAGAGGAGGTCTGCGGGTACGATATGAAGGCACATATCGATGAGTTGGTGGGAGAAAAGAGAAGCGGGATGTGAGAAAGTTAGGATTTAGAGTCTTTGAGGAAGTGCCATTTATTGAAGAGGCTTGCGGACCGTTAAAAGCAACTTTGGTATGTAATAAAATTCGAAAATTTAGTTGGATTGGATCCTAAGACAAGCTAGAGCAAGAGGTTTTTTGTGTAGAGACAATCGAGATGGTTTAGTTCTCGGAACGGATACTTATCGAAAAGAATAAGGTGACTGAATATACTTCTGTTACATTGGGTTGGCGACATGCTCTCGGCAAATCAAGAAGGGCGGCGGTTTTATGCTTGTCAGCAGTTGATTCACCCCCATTCAAGAGACATAATATCGGTGGATTTCATGTTAAGCAGCAACTGTATTTCAGCTATATTAAAGCGAGGAACGATATCTATGTCTGTACTATTCGATCATGAATATTTTAGACAACGATTGTGAAGGCAGAATTTGGATATTGTGTTACTCTGGCCTTTTATTATCGTGGTCATTTGGTACTCGCGCATGTGATTTTGTGACAAATTATTCGGTAAATGGGCAGTCTTTTGACTATGGAGAACACAAGCTATTCGATAAATTTGAAAAATTATGTTTTGTACGGTCGCGAAAATGGATCACCTCCTTTCTTATATCACGCTGCCGACAACGTAAAAGAAATCGGCCCTGCGTCAAATTCTCGAGTTACAAGATAATGAAGAAGCGTCCAGATACATATAAGACTCTCTCGGCTAAAGAAAAACGACAAATTCATGTAGCTCTAGCGAAACGAAATGCCCTATTTACTTTCCTCGTCACATGAGTATCATTGATTGCCGAGTCTTTGCATCACAAAGTTTACTGACCTTCTTTTTCATCAACCAGCAATGGCTAGAATTTACTGAAATCCTAGAACAACACTATTATCAGGTCATCATGGCCCACTCTCAAAACTCATCAACTGCTCCACTAAATCAAGTACACAGGTCTTCAAGCTCCTATAGGGCACACCCAAAACGCGAGTGGCTTTTGAGGAATCGGTCGAATAATGAGAACCCGTAATTCTCGCTCCCGGAGCTCCTTCAGGGATATCCCTGGCTTTTTCAAACGGAATATTTTCCCGTAAAATGTCCACAATCTCCTGGTTATCGTAATCTCCTGCAGAAATCAAAAACCTCTCGTTAGATGCACCGGGTGCGCTTAGTGCCCTCACATGGTACTCAGCCAAATCACGCACATCGACCCAGACAGGGTTTTTTGTGGGTGGCACGTAATCTTTCTCCTGTAAAAGTCCCAAAATCACCTTGTTGCTGAAATTCAACTCGCCCAAGTTGGAAATCATGTGCGTGGAAAACAACGGCCCAAACACCATAGTGGGGCACAATACCACCAAGTCATACGATGGGCCATGGTCCTTCATATACTGCCAGGCGGCGTTTTCTGCAACTGTTTTTGATGCTCTATATGCCACGGCGGGGTTTTTGGTACGGGCACCATCCTCCCAGGTCAAAGGGCTATGGTCAGATTCGGTCAAAACCACTCCAGGCTGGTCGCCTTTACTGGCATCGTAAATGGCTGCGAAAGAGGAGGTAAGAACCACGCGACGAACGCTTTTGGAAGCGTCTGCAGCTGCCATCACCGCCTCTGTGCCTCTTAACGCCGGAACAAGAAGATCATCGACGAAATCGCTGACTTCAAACTTGAAAGGCGACGCTAGGTGGAGAACACCCGTGCATCCAGCCATAAGCAGAGCCAACTCGGCACTATTGGTGATATCTGTGCCAAATGCTGGGAGTAGAAGGGGATGCTTTTCCACAGGCATACATTTCAACAAGCGGGCAAACTTTTCTTTGCTCCGGCAGTAGGCCTTGACCCTATAGTTGCAGTTTAATAAAAGACCCACACAATGTGCGCCAATAAAGCCCGTGGCGCCGGTGACAAACACGGTTTCGGAAACTGTCATGAAAGAGGAGCGGTAGAAAAAAAGATTTTGGGTAAGAGTTAGTGGTTCGGCAAAGTTTGGCCATGCTTTATCACGATCTAAGATGGGGTGGTGTCTGGCGGAATGGGCGTGAAAGTCGCCGGCGGAACCGGGGGCGGAAATGCGCGGGACTGTCCAGCACCCACTGGCGGAAACCCCGAGAAAGTCGCCGGCGCGTCGCGTCGCGATTGCGATCGCGATATCGCGCACCATCGCATGCACGAAATTTTCCGACGCCGTTATCTAAGCCTCGCTTATGCAGGCGATAGCGATAGGCACATCGGCGCAGACTGATATAAGTGGGTCTATATCCCGCCATTTTGTGAGTCTCTAGCAGTAAAGAAATACACAATATCAGATTCTACTTCTTCCAAACGAAGCTTTAAATAAGTGCAATTCCCAAATCCGCAGGAATCCAACCCAAGCTCAACCATCTACCATGCTGGTCGAAAAAGCCCCGGTCTCCACCGAGACCCAAAGCATAGAAAGCGGGTCCCTTGAACCCACAAACTACATCGAGAACAGAAACCTCGAATACCTTCAAAACTTCGACCACGCGGCGCATCCCGAGCCCACACTGCTCCAGCACGTGACCCGCAAAATGGACCGCGTGCTTGTGTTCCCGATGCTCATGGTGTACTTCTTGCAGTTTTTGGATAAAGTGGTGCTCAACTACCTGAACGTGATGGGGATGCCCGCGGACTTGCACTTGCGCAGCAACCAGTTTTCCGATCTCGCCACATACTTTTTCGTCGCCTATATAGTAGGCGAGCCCTTCCAGGCGTTTCTTTTGCAGAAGCTCCCGGTGCACTTGGTTTTGGGCGGCAACGTGATTGTGTGGGGAATTGCCACTCTGTGCAGTGCGGCCGTGCAAAACTACCACGGAATCCTAGCCTTGAGAGTCATTTTAGGGTTTGCCGAAGCCGCGGTAGTACCGTGTCTAGTTCTTCTTACCAATAACTTCTACGACCGGCCACGATCGGCATTCCGCATCGGGATTTTCTATTCCGGGCTTGGCGTGGGCCAGATCGTTGGCGGTTTGCTCTCGTTTTTGTTCCAGTTGGTCGACAGCAATCGGTTCCAAGGCTGGCGCATATTGTTTTTGGTCGTGGGCATCGTCAACATTCTCACGGGGATCTATGTGGTTGTTTTCGTTCCGCCCGAGCCGCTCAAAGCGCCCATGCTCTCGCCCAAGGAAAAGTACGTGCTTCTCGAGAATTTGACCGATACCAAAATCGGCGTGGTCAGCCATCGTTTTAAACCCGCGCAGGCCGTGGAAATGTTGCTTGATCCGCAGTGCTGGCTTTTCCTTGTGATCTCGGCAACAATCTCCTTTTCCAGCAACACCATCTCGTCGTTTTCCGCCAAGGACATCGTGCTGTTTGGGTTCACGAAAAAACAGGCTGCGCTTTTAAATATGCCTTCTGGTGTTGTCAGCATAGTGACCTCGTGGCTTTCGACGTATTTTATCATGAAAGGCACCACGAGGTACCTTGCCATTTGTGTGCTTCTTGTGCCCGCGATCTGCGGCGCGGCGTTGATGTCGTACTTGCCCAAAACCAACAAAGCCGGTCTTTTGGTGGGCATCTATATGATCAACTGCATCACTGCCCCGTTGGCAATAGTGTATTCGTGGGCATCTGCCAACGTGGCGGGATCCACGAAACGGATCGGCGTCACTTCTTTATATATCAGTATTGGCTTTGCGCTTGGAAATATCACGGGGCCTCAGTCGTATCGGGTGGCCGATGCGCCTTATTACCAGCCGGCAAAAATCTCGATGTTGGCCACGCAGGCGGCCAGTTTTGGTTTGGCGTTGGTGATTGCGGCGATTTACTACATGAGGAATAAGAAAAGGGAAGGAGGGGCTTCTGGTCAGGAGTTAAATGGGGCTTTTGGTCAGGGGTATGATTCTAAGGCTGAGGAGAAACAGGCTCTTGATGTATGGGCAGACTTGACCGATCTCCAGAACAAGGCGTTCCGATACACATACTAGGTTTTTAAAATGATGTGTTTTTTGTAGTGGTGGTCTGGGAGCGGACCGTTGATTTGTGTAGTATGGAATCTATGGCTTAGGATTTGTTAAGGCATAAAGAAAGGGAATTATATCCGAGATGGTGATTCCATGCAACAATTCATCCAGATGAGTCCTGAGTATGAAAAATCACCCTGTCATTACAACTCTTCTCAAGAAATCTTGAGTATGCTAGACCAGGCACTTCAATATAGGTCAGAGTCTCTCGGATCTACTTCAAGCACACTTTCCATGCAAAGTAAATCAACTATACAACCAATTTCTTTCGTTTAGAGACTAGGTAAATATCAAAACGATGTGCCCAGACCTTTCCCAACATTCATCACCATTGATCATATTTGCTGTGTCCAAGTCAAGAGTAAAGGCCAAATAGTCCACGTCGTCCGGTACTGGTCTCATTAGATCTCGTACGTGGCCCGGAATAATTTGAGCCCGTTTGGGAAGCATCTCCACGTTGTACAAAAACTACAGGACGAGCATTCGTCTTTTATTTTTTTTTGAACTGCTCCATATTCGATTTGTGGGCTGAGGGGTAGCCTTAGGGCAAACCGAAGACCTGGTCTTTTTCCACATAGTTATGTTTCGTCAGCATTCAGGGTGGAACTTTAAGCCTCACGCAGGCTAATTGCTCAGATTAGCCAGCATCTATACCATAAAACTTACGTGTTTTAGCAAATACTCAAAATTATTTGGTATTTGAATAAGACTTGGTGAGTCACCGGCTGTTTCAGGAAAGACGTGATTAGTTTGCGCATCACCTAATCAATGAGCTTATCCACTACCTAAACTACTTATACTCTCAGATCTAGCAATCTCATGGGAATTCTGGTCTCTTCAACAAGATCATAGTCAATGCCATCAGACTTATTACGGCTCATATCTCCTAGAACATTCTCGATTCTATGCCAAACTTCACCAATAGCGATCTGTGAGAGAAAGGACCAAACCCTGGGCAAATCAGGACCAGATGGAAGAATACGAAAATCTCCCGCATCGCAACGCTGCGTTTTTAAAGAGCCTTCACAATTCTACACTATACGATGAAACCAACCAGCCTAGGTCCTATAAGGTGGTGGTTTTTGTTATTGAAAAGCGGAAAGATATACACCACGATAGGGGTTGGCACTACGACTGGCAGTTTTTCAATGGAGCGCATTATAATAAAATAAATATCTGGTCAAAGGCCGAAAGGATTGAAAGGACAAGCATCATCTTAAACCGGTTGTTATGAAATTGGAAAAGTTTTTCCAATAATAGAGGCGTGATTCCTTGGAGCTTGCACCGTCTGTTGTCCTCGCGGTACTGAAATGGGCCTTTGTTTTCAAATGGAAAGTAATCGAAAGTTAGATGTCGATTGCTGAGTTGACTGGATTGGGCAAGAAGTGTAATAAGACACTTGAATCATGCACCTGTCTGGCGGCCGGCAATTATGTTGCTCTTGTATGACTTGCGTCTTTTCCTCAGATATCCTTCTAGTACATGAGGAAGTTCGAGAATCAAAATGTTCACAACCAAGTCTTACAATATTTTATGTGAATTCATCCTCTTTCTGTTCGTTTCGGACTTTCCTTTCATTCAGTCCAACTCGCTCCAAAATTCATCACGGTAAGCCAGTAGCTTCAATTAGTCATAGCTTCCAAAAAGTCAAGTAGTTTACACATCAGAGCCAAATGTTTCGTCAAAATGGCCATTTCTTTATGATTCCAGCTTTCTATCGCGAAACAAAAGGTCATCTGGTCACATTTCACTAAAGTCGAATTGTTTCCCTTTGAGCTTTCACAAGGTATGCTTTCCGAAAAAAAGCTCAATAAAGTTTGAATCAATCAATTTTGAGCTGAGCTCAACCCAAAAACGAGAAGACATAGAGACAACTTAAACAAGGCCGCCATGATACAGTTTGCGGTCGCAGTTATAACCAATGAGCCAACTGTCACATCTAAAAGTTACACCCACCAACAGGAGATTCAAACAAAAGTATAATACAAAAACGCATCGCAAACAACAGAGTTGCGAGACCAACACGAGCGAAAGCTTCAATAGAGAAATTAAAAAGCGAGCTTCCGGGAGGAAATACAAAAACAATCACTTATCCATCTCTCAGGTTTCAAATAAACCTGTGAAACCCAGTTCCACGCCAGGCGATAAGTATCCCCAAAAGCAATAGTCGCCCACAATCAACGTAGTTACGTCATTTTGAACAGGCTTTCTGCCATGACATAGTCGCGACTTTCCAAAAAGTCTATGTACGTCTTCCACAACGAGTCCCCATGTCTCAAGCAAAATCGGTCTCCCACAATCACAAGCCCATGTCTCGCCCTGGTCAAAGCCACATTCAACCTGCGCTGATCATTCAAAAATCCGATCGTGTTTTTGTCATTTGACCTCACACACGAAAACACAATGAAATCCTTTTCCCTGCCTTGAAACGCATCGATCGAGGAGATCATTATCTCTGCAACCATATGCACCGTGACAGTTTTGGCCTCATTGAACTCGTCCTTGTTCGTGTGGATCAGAAACCTTTCTCCTGAAGGGTTGACTAGCTTATTTCCTGAAAGCCTTTTCGAAAGGAGGTCGCGCTGGCCCCTATAAGGAGTGATTACACCGATGTCCGATCGCTTCACGTGCATCACATCTATAAGATGTTCCAAGACTTGAGAAACATAATCCACTTCACCCGCATTGCAATACGTACGTTCGCAGTAGCCCCATGATCCTGAATGAGGTACTTCTTCCTGGTATTTGCCACGAGTATCCCAGAAGACAACAGGACGTGCAAACTTTCCATATTGTTCGCGGTCACTAGCAGTAACACCGTCTTTTAGCTGGCTGTTGTAAAAACTAAGCTTAGGAAACTCACTTATGGCAGGGTGCATTCTGTACTGAGTGTCGAGCATAATCGGGGTTTCGTAAACTCCATTTGCCAACATCCGCTCGAAAAGTGAGTACGCTAAACCGGGAATAGGCGAATAAGAGCTTAACTGTCTTTGATCGCCGACGAAAACAAATTTTTGGACTCCATGCAACGCAAGTGGAATCAAACTGGTGACTTCAGACGACTGAGTAGCCTCGTCCATGAGAACCACAGGCATGCTTATATCTTGCAACTGGATGCCACCGGCAGAAGTAGAAGTAGTCAATATAACTTTGCTCCGGCGGATAATGTCCTTTGAACTGGTAATTTTCTCACGAAGGACCCACTTATCTTCTTCGCTGCCAAACTTCCAACTAGGTTTTTCCATCTCATCAATCAAACGTTGTGACTCGTAAGGCATGGATTCATAAACCTTATTGTGAAGACAAATTGACCCAATAGGATGACTGAACGTGTACTCTGATTCTTTGGATACCGCCACAATCCTCACCACCGACTCTCTGTTGTCAGAAACCAACTTCTCTGCGATATTATCAACGGCAACGTTCGTTGCAGCTACTACTAAAATAGGGAAGTTTCCTCTTCTCAATAGCTGTCTGATAATGTGATGAATCGTACATGTTTTGCCTGTTCCGGGTGCACCTTGAATGACAGTGATGCGGTTGCTCAAAACGGTCTGTACAGCAATGTTTTGCGAATGATTCAAAGAATCCTGAAACTTGTACGGAACCTCAGTGGGATCTGCACCCTGAAGCTCGACTGTTTTTCCCATAAGCAAATCAATGAATTTTGAGTTGCGGAGGGCTGAAATCGCTGCCAACGATCTGCTGTTGGGAACTGAAACAGGTAAGATCTCGAGGTAGTCGGAACTCGAACTGGGGAAGGGTTTGTTGTTCCAAGAGTATCCTTGAATCTTCACGTTCAATACTTTCTTCTTGTCATCTTTTTCCTCCCAGTGCCGCTCTACTTCAGCATAAGTGACACCACAAAACCAAGGTTTTTCATCGGGTAGCATCAAAATCATACCTTGCCCTTTGAAGAACGGACTTCTGTTCAGATTCACCATTCTCTTCGAGTGGAACCTCTCACGGAAAGCCTTGGTCATCTTTATCTCAAGAGTGAATACTTGACGTTTTGAATCGTGGTCATGACACCACTCCAATTTAAAGTCTTTGGGTGTTAAGACTTGAGGCCGATGACGAGAGATATTCTTGGATTCCTCTTGATAAATTTTGTAGCTCATTTCATTCAGGTATTCGTGCATGGTCTCGTACGTGAGTCTGGCTGAAGATTGTTCACAATAAAACTCTCTTACTCGTGAAGTGTCCTCTTGGCTTTGAATTGAGTCAGATGGTGAGACTTGACGATCTGTATCCAGATTTGAGGATACCTCGACGTATGGGGGATCTAGGTTAGCACCCGAAGAGCTTCCTCGCCCACCGAGATCGACTGTCAGCATATTTCGAGAGATTTCATTTTCATAGAAAAGCTTTCGAGTCTCGACCACGGAAGCGGTCTCTCGAGACATCTGACCAGATGTTTTTGACAATGAGTCAACATGGCCATCTTCAACAAAAGTTGCCCCATTTTGCAGGCGCTCGACGCGGATGCTTTCCTTGTCGTTTTTTGCTCTTTCGAGATAAATGGCCAAACTAGCAAAGCTGCTTAAATCATTGATTGCGCAAAAATACTCGGTTCCACGATGAACACATTGGTAACAAAACAAAGCGCTAGCAATGAGATCATCAAGAGCATCGAAGACCAAAAGAAGATTTTGTGAGTCCCTGTCATGGCAATACTCACATTCCACGGTTTTTTCCAATCTCTTCAAAGCTATTTCCGAGTGCCCTGACTCGCGAATATGGGAAGTGAGGTCAGGCAGCGATTCTTGGCAGGTTTGACAAGTGAAATAGTTAGCGGTTGCTTGGCGTTCATCATCATGCAATGAGGGAAGTTTCTCGAGATTAGTAGGCTCTGGATAATCGAGGTCAATAACCGATCCATTACTAGAGCCTGAATTTGGCTGACTAAAATCTTCAGTCATCCTTTTTCTCCAAGTATGGTGTCAAAAGAAGAATCAAAAACAGAATAAAGAGTGGGAAGAGCCAGCACCCTATATATGGCATGAATACCAGCGGTCAAAGACAAATTCCGCTCTTTCTTTTGATTGTTCGACGTTCATTCCCGTATTCAGAAATATCCATATCCAAGGTAATTGCTCAATTGTTGAGCTTCTCAACGTATATGCGTTGTGAAAAATCTCGTTAACTCATTGTGCGGACAATGCGCACGTACATAAGAACAAAGCCTGTGAAGAGAGCAATAATTTAGTTGTGCATGGTTGCTTGCGATCTTGATGAAAAAGCCTTCTTGGGGTTTCGCTGTAATCAAGCCCGTTGGTGCGGTCAGGTAGAGTTAACTTTTGCGTCTCTGATGCTGCTTAACAAATTGAAGACCTCAAAGATAGAAAATGATAACACTGAAGCCTGCCAGCTACCAAAAAGTTCCATTGCTTTTGACATGAAACTAAAAATAGCACATGCATCCTGCATCCCTTGTAGCCATTGTAAGGTAGCACGGCGCCTTGCCAGATGCATTGTTCTGTGACAAAGAAGCGAGCGTTCCACCAGTTAGTTCTGAATTACTGAAAAGCAGCAATAACTCATTTTTCTCGGCACACGGGTATCCTAGCCAGCGAGATGGACTTGAGGTGCTAAATTGCAAGGGGCGCCCCTCACATTTCAAGACTTGTCGTTTTGTCTGTGCACAAACAGAAATTCGCAGTGATAGACGAGATGTGATTTTGCCAGATGTTTCGCTGTCCAAAAAGTAATTAAGCCTTCGCCCCGGACAGGCAGATCGGAACAGAATACCCGCACAAGACCAAAAGCATTGTCATACGCCAGACATAGGAGACAATCGATCAAACACAGGTGTCTATGACAAATGGGTCTGTTTATTCCGCTTTTTTCCCGTTCATGTCCGTCTTCTGACAGCCAATCGTATCAGGGCAATAAATTCACGGTAAAAGCCTGACTTTAGCAAGGGCTGTATCGAAGAGCTTCCCTCCAAACTCGATTTCCATCTGAGGTTTTTTGCAAAACTGCATCAGGATTGTTGGTGTCTAGCTCACGACTTCCATACGCAAAAGTGTTTGTTTCTTAGTCAGATCGGCTATAGTTTCTCAGTCACTTACTAGTATTGTCTTCCAGATCAACATTGTCGAAAATGTTATGTACGCTTCAACCTCTCTGAGCCAAGAGATAGGCGCTTCACATTTCATGTGTTTGTTGCTATTATCTTCCCGTTTCTGGCTGAAGATAAAATAGCGCAAGATAGTAGACTGAATTCCAGATCCAAGGCGTTTGCGTATTGTAGTCAGAGTGCCCTGAAGATAAATCGAGAAAATTGCCAAAAAAAAATCTTCGATGAAATGAGCAAGCCCCATTGTTTCCATGTCCGTTGCACAAATTGCAAATGTTTTCAATGCACATTTATGATATTTCTTACCATATGCTTCATGTGTTTCTCGGCGCGTAACAGGCAAGGATGAGAGAAAGGAACTATGGTCCTATCTGGACAGAGGTTCCGCTCATCTTAAAGCAAAAATAGACGTCACAAAGAAAAAACGAATATCGAAATGAGCTTTTTGAAAAGCTGAATAATCAACATACACTGATATTGAAGAAAAACGAGGAGTATCAATTAAAACGTGGATGTATAAACGCGGCGACCCTGAAAATGAAGGTGCGAAAAAAGGCTCTATTCCAATGGCTGCTGTAATTACGTAGATCTGTAAAAAAACATCCAATAACGTTAGCTTGTAGAAAAATTGTATTGGTCGCTCCAAGCGTCAAAAGGTATATCTTATTGGGTTAATAAACCTGATAGAGTCGGGGTTGAGTTGCCTAAACCCCGTTTCCTAGTAAGTCGATAAACGGGCCTTTTGGACTTGTTCAGAAATAGACTTTGAAAAGCTAAAGCTTTACTGTGTAACATTTCTCCAGCACAAACCAAAGAAGCATTATTCAAAGGCATTTCATGATCAATTACAAAAAAAAAGCTTGGAAGCCATCTCGCTGTTTGCAGCTCGCTAAGCAAAGGCGAACAACAGCCACATCTGAAGGTTACAAAAATGAAAGTAGAATTGAAGAAACAAAGTCAAAATAAACAAAGAGATCCGTAGCAATTCTCTCCAGGACACAAACAGCCATGATGAGATCGACGGCCACAGGCATAGAAGGAAGCCACAAATCTCAGTCCCGACGCCTTAAATGCATCAACAAAGGATGACACCCAGTTATTTCACATCACATCATCCCGTCAGGTGCTTACCATTTGGAACAGGTTCTGTCTCAAAACATATCCGTGACTGTCCAAATAATCGATGTATCTCTTCCACAAGGAATCACCATTTCGCAAACAATATCGGTCTCCCACAATTACAAGCCCGTACCTCGCTCTGGTCAACGCCACATTCAACCTGCGCCCATCTTTCAAGAACCCGATTCGACACTGGTCATTTGACCGCACACACGAAAACACAATAAAGTCCTTCTCTCTGCCTTGGAATGCATCAATGGACGCAATCATGATTTGCGCAACCAAATGCACGGTCACGGATTTTGACTCGTTGAACTCGTCTTTGTTCTTCTGAACCTCAACTTCCTCTTCCATTGGATTAATCAGCTTGCTCTTTCTGAGCTCCTTCGACATGAGATCACGCTGACCCCTATAAGGAGTGATCACCCCGATATCCGATCGCTCGACATGCATCACATGTATGAGATGGTCCAAAACCATCTCCACATAGTCTATTTCGCCCATGTTGCAATACGTGCGATCATCGTCTCCACGAAATTTCGGGGCCGCAATCTCTTCGCGACACTTATCCTCAGTATCCCAGAACACAATTGGCCGAGCAAACTTCCCGTATTTCTCACGGTCGCTGGCATCTATACCGTCCTTGAGCTTGCCGTCATAAAATTCAAGCCTGGGAAACTCACTTATTACAGGGTGCATTCTGTACTGTGTATCGAGCATGACAGGGGATTCGTAAGATCCATTTGCCATCATCCGCTCAAAAAGTGAGTATGCCAATCCGGGTATAGGTGAGAAGCTGCTCAATTGTTTTTGATCGCCCACAAAGACAAACTTTTTCACACCACGTAACGCAAGCGGTATCAAGCTGGTGACTTCGGATGATTGCGTAGCCTCGTCCATGAGAACAACCGGTATGCGTTTATCTCGCAACTGAATACCGCCAGCAGACACAGAGGTTGCCAATATTACCTTGCTCAGACTGATTATTCTTTGAGAACATTCGACTTTCAACCGCGTGGAGACTCTGTCTACCCGGCTAACAAAGAGATCATCCAGAGAGCTATCGCTCGTCTCTAAACCCAATTCAATCTTGATCTTGTTATGTAAACAAATTGGCCCAATATCGTGAGTCATCGGGTACTCGTCTTCTTTTGACATTGCCACAAGCCTCACTATCGAGTCCTTGTACTCGGAAATCAACTTCTCTGCAATATTGTCAACAGCAACATTTGATGCAGCGACAACCAATATTGGATACTCTTTTTTGAGTAGAAGCTGTCGTACAATTTCATTTATGGTGCTCGTTTTTCCTGTTCCAGGCGGACCCTCAATAACGGTGATGCGGTTTTTGAGCACCGTTTGGGTGGCAAGCTTTTGTGAATCATTCAAAGAGGTAATGGGGTCAAATGATACTTTAGCCGAATCTGTTTCCTGCAGCACAACATCTTTTCCCATTAGTAAAGGAGTGAATTCTGAATCCTGTAGTTTTGACATAGCTGCCAATGATCGGCTATTGGGAACTGACATGAATAAAATCTCAAGCTTTTGAATGCTCTGTGACCTAGGTAATCGATTTTTGTTCCAGTAACAGCCGGTGGCTGTCACTTCCAAGAATTTCAATATCTTGTCTTCAAAGTGTCGCCCCGCCTCAGTAACTTGACAAAACCAAGGGGTTTGATTAGGCAACATCAAGAGCACGCCATGCCCGACAAAGAAGGGGCTTCTGTTCCAATATTTTTTATTTTTTGAAAAAAACCTCTTGCGGAAAGACAGTGTCACCTCGATGAGAAGAGTGAATCTCAGGTTTCGGAGATTGTAATCATCGCACCATCGTAAGTCAAAATCAGTAGTAGTCAATATCAGCTTTCGATTGGGTGCCAAAGAAGAAAGTTCCTCCTGGTACATCTTGTAGCTCATCTCATTCAGGTATTCGTCCATCGTTTCATAAGTGAGTCTGGGTGGCGGGTCTGACTCATTGTAAAAGTCTCCATGGGTTGCGCTAGGAGGTCTTTCGGATGATTCAAAAGGTGTCCCACGACGTTTAATTGGTTTCGAAGAAGACTTGCCCAAAACAAAGTCCAAGACAGGCCACTCGGAACCATCGAGCCCCCCGATAGTTAATTTCAGCATATCGAGAATAATCTCAGCATCTTGGGATTGCACGTCATCCACGATGTTTTCGGCGCTTTCAATACAGACGCAAAGCCGAGTCTCAGTTTTCTCACAAAAGTACTTCGCCAACCGGCCGAAACCTCGGGAATCACTGAAACTGTCAGTACATTCTTCATCATCAGATCCACATTCGTCGCAAACCAAGGTAAGACTTTTGAAGGAGTTAGACTCTTCAAGCACAAGTGAAAGATCATTTGAATCGGTATGCCCACAGACCTGACATTTCACGGTATCTTTCAGCCTCGTGAATAATATCTCTGAGTGGCCCGAGTCATCGATATGGGCAGAGAGATCACACGATGAGACATGGCAGGTTTGACAAGTAAAGCAGCCCACGGGATCTGAAGGTTCATCTCCGCTCAATGATTGTACTGTTTTGGAATCGGAGGGGTCTGGGGGTTTTAAGCCACTCGACGAGTCACTGGCAGAGTCACTGCTGGCCCCTGAAGCTGAGTTGCTAGAATCTTCAATCATTCCCATCCTTCGCAGTTGATATCAAAGAGAAATTTGTGAAATAGAAATCTGGGAACAACCAGCCCCTTATATATCACACGAGGAAAAGCAGCCTTCACCATATCAAGCTTGCTCTTTCAAGTGTTTGCTGGCTTTACCTGTATTCAGACGGCAAATCATGCTCGAATTACTTGCTCAAGCATAATGGCCACTTAGGCATGTTTCCGAAAACAATAACTCACCAGTGAATCATTGCGAGACAAAGCTTATGCACAAAACAAAGGGGTTGAAAGAAGAGAGCAAACTTATTATCGGAATTGATTGTGTAACTTTTGACGAAGCCACTCACCATATTTTTGGATGCAAAAAAACTTCAATTCATTTCAGTCTTGCTGTTAATAAGGGCTCGATGAAGAAAAATTTTCCATGTCAACATCTTCTCAGTGGCCTGCCTGTCAGCCGCCAAAAGTGGTGCTTTGATATACTCAAGGGAAATCACATTGTTTAAAGCGCTCATGCGCTCTTTTCGCAGTGTTTCCATTGTGGTAAAATACCTTATCTCTTAAACGCGGTGCATTGTTCTATGACAAGCAAGCGAATGTCGCGTATTTTGTATTATTAGCGAGTTTCCCGGTCTCAAATCAAAGCATCGCAATTCGAAAAGCGGGCTCAAAAATGCTGCTCCGCGATAACTGCGAAAACCTCGGCTGGTTTCTTTTGCCATGAAAGGTTTGTGTGATTGTAAAAACAAGAAATAAGATCCTGTCGCTCAAGCCCTGTATTGTTCGAACCATGTGTTTTGAGCCATGGCAAAAAATGAGGGATAGATGATCACGTATGCGCACAGCTCTCGGAGCTCAAGCGGGGAGCATATAATGGAAAAGAAAAACAAGGGATGTGAACGCTGACGACTTCTTTGTTTAATCAGAGAAAACGACATGCCGGTTATTCCGCTTAGGCTTCTCTTGGTGAATATACAATGGCGTTAGATTCGCCCGTCACGTTTTTCGTAATGCAGAACATACAGGTTTTGTGAAAATGCTTTGGCCTTGTTTTGATTCAGCCCCACATCCACCTGTTTGTAAGTTTTCTGTCTTCCGCAGTATTATTAATCTGTGGTCGACGGAACTTCTCCACCGACGAGACAACAGTAGTTGTCACCTCAAAAGTCATATGATAAGCTTTAGCCAATAAAATGGCAAAAGCTCTCAAGGCGTACCAAGATTACATTGGGTTCCCCGAGCTGAGTGTTTTGTATTGAAAAGCAGATGACCTTGCGTGAACAAGGTTATTGTGATCACAGTCACTCAAAACGCTTTAATAGTAATCACAATTAGGTGGTCTGGATCGTCTCATTCATCTCTTACGTCAAAAAAGAGCCACCTTCGACTACCTGGGCGTATGCTGTTTTATAGCACGTGGTAAATACAAAAGGGCCAACTTCTTGCCCAGCGTGTATCCTGTAACCAGGGATCTTTATAACTATTCCAGTTACCAAATTCCCAAAAGCTTTGATTAGAGAAAGCCGTGTAACTTTCTTTAAGTTTAAAGATTCCATGATAGGTCTCAAATAAAAAGCCAAAGTAAAATTCTATCTCCGTAGCAGTTGTCGTGTTTTTGATTCAATATTTCTCGGCGGGTAACGCTACCTGCGTTTTAAAAAGCACAAGGCAGGTCTAGAATAATCTGAGGCTGGAATCGGCCAGACGCAAAGAAGGCCTCTTCTTTTCTGAGAGCTATGAACCGAAAAGATACATATCAAAATCAAACTAAATGGAGTTTAGGAGTGTTTGTAAAAATGTATCTTAGCTCTTAAATCCATGCATGGAGTGCGGCCAGTCGTACACACCCGTGCACCAGGAATATTGCAGCCAAGCAACGGGGACGGGCTTCCACCTGATTCTCTCAGTCAATCCTAAAAAAAGTATATATTCTCATTTCCCAGTATGACACTTTGGCATAGCATCATTCAAAACCAGAAAACTCTCTAGAAAAGGAAGATTGGTCCACCGGCTCAGGGAGCCGAGGCAGGCGTACTGCACATAAGCGCCCACCAGCGCCATCTCTCTTCCGGAAATTTTCCCCTGCTATATGCACGCCCCCGTCAGTGCGGCATCGCGGTGCCAAAAGTCATCTCGAAACTCGCCTATTGAGCACCTGAAAACACTCTTTCCACGTGTTTCAGCCACGCAAATCCGCCCTTTTTGCCCCCAAATCGACACCATGTCCACTGCTTCGCCCGCCTTGGGCGACACCTACACGCTCATGGAGTTGCCGCGCACGCCCGACCTTCTGCTCTCGCAAAGAGTGGTGGTGGCCGAGTCGCAAAGAGAAAAAGAATATAGTGCCACGGAATGCGTCGACGTCGGGATTTCCAAGCTGATCGTGGCCAGCTACGTGTTGCGGCCGACCCCAAAGTTGGTCTGGCTGCATCCGCTCTCGCCCACGACGCTTGTGGCGTGCTTGGACGTGAAAACAGTCGATCCAGACACCCAAATCTACGCTGTCGGGTTGACGGACCGCAAAAAGAGCCAGGTGCTTTTGCTCCAGCGGGCGCAAAACGAGACCGCGTTCTCGGCGCTAGTCAAGTTGCCCCGTAGGGCCGTCGCGGTGAGGTTTTCCGCGAGAAATAGTATCTACATGCTCATGGCAAACGGCGAATTTCGGGTGCTTGAGTACTCCGTGGGAAAAACAGCCGCCGAGCCCCTTGCGGCGACGCTTTCCGCCGGGCCGAGCCCCGTGCCGCGCCTTGCGTCGAACGCCATGCGCGTGGAGTTCCACACTTTCATTTCCAGGGGCCAGTTCGGGCACAAAAACGATATGCTTTTCTATGCGGTCCGAGGCGAGAATCTGCCCCGCGTGACGTTCCGCTTGCTTGCGCTCGACCACGCGCAGTCCTTTGAGGTGTACCAGGTGACTCCCGCAGCGGCTGTTGGTGGCTTAGCGGATACATGCACGTACGCTCAAGGCACGCTATACATATACGACCGGGCCAGCCAGCTGATTTCTGCACGCACGCTCATGAAACCACACGAAGTGGTGAAGAGCGTTCTGGTGGCGCCGCTCGTGGGCGGCTCGTCTTTAAAAACGCCCGTTTCGCTTATGGCCGTGGCGGAAGACCGGTTGCTTTTCTCGTGCAAGTCGCTGATGTTTTTGCTCAACTTCAGGTACGCGTCAGTTCTCGGCGAACACACCAACAAGTCCGGCAACAGCGTGTGCGTCTCGTTTGCGCTCCCGGTGGCCGGCAAGTCACGTGCCTCCGCCTCCCTGTTTGCTCTTTATTTGAACTTAGAGGACCCCACCAAGATCTGCAAGTTGAAGCTGATCCAGGTGGACGTGGGGCTCGGCACGTTGAGTGAAAACATTGGAAAAGCGATCCACAGCCGTTCGCCCAGTGCGACCCGTGGTCCGCCGCATGTCGCAGACGCCAAAATCCCGCAATCCGCCGTCAAGAACACCTCTTTATTGGGTAATTTGATGGAGAAACTTTTGCAGAGCCGCGAGAACAACGACGCCGACGCGTTTGCCAAGACGCTTCTCCATTTCTTCAAGAGGCTGCGCAAACTTCATTTGCAGCCGCGCTTTTCGGAATCGACCGATCGCGTAGTGAGCCATCGGTTTGTGGAGCTGGTGGTGGCGCTAGTTTTGTCTGTTTCCGAAAACGGCACCGTGCAATTAGCTAAGGAGGCCTTTTTGCCCCGCGGCGCGCTCGCGTACCTTCTCACACACCCGATGTTTCCTGTCAAATACACTTCTGGGTTGTTGGTTATTTTCTCTGCGCTCGACGAGTCCGATTTATTGAGGCTTGCGATCGAAAGCTGCCCCGCCATGCCGCTTGCGGAATTAATGACCGAATGCATCAACCTCACGGAAGTCAGCGAGGAGTTGGGCGACGAAAACCCGCCTGCTCTGGCGTTGGTGGCGGAAATGTTGGGGCTCACGATCCGCCGCATTCTCCACGACTATACTTTGGCGCAAGTGGCAGAAAAACTCCAAAATATCCTCAGCAATGGCCCCGACGCAGACAACAGGCGCTTGGAGCGCATGCTCGGCGTGCTTATCAAGACCAATACCAACGAAGCATGGACTTTTGTGCAGGCCGTGGTCGATGTCGGGGGGCTTTTCAACTGGTCGGTTTCTACGCTCGAAGCGTTGGGCGAAATCATCGACGCCAAGGTCGACGCGTTATCGCAAAACAGCCTCAACTTGACCTTGGCCAGCCAGGCGCTCGTTTCGCTCGAGCGGAAAAAGGGAAAAAGCGTGGCGCCGGCGGTCGTGGACAATATCCACGAAATCGGCAACCCGCGTGCGCAGTTGGATGCGCTTTTGTCGATGCGCAACAATAACCCGAACCTGAAGTTGAGGGGCGATCCTAATGTGGACTGGGAGAGGCAGATTCCCACGTATTCCAGGGAGCGGTTGATCTTTTAGTGGGGTGGGAATATGAGGATGGAATACGGAGATGGAGATGAAATGCATGGGGTTGTTTTTGCGAAGTATACGACGATAGAATGCAACGCTCTTCCTTTAGGAGCTGCCTGTCTCATCGCTCTTCCCTTAGGCCAGACATTTCATAGTAATGACATCTTTTTCATTCAGTGTGGAAGACATTCTCCGTACATTTGTGTAAACACCCGCAGCATGGCTTGCCAGCTACCTCACCTATTTCATGCCTCGTACCTTCGTACTTTTCATTCATTCAAACGTCTCAGGCAAATGGCGAGCTGAGCGACTCATCTATATTAGTAGAGACTGCAGCAAACATGAAGTCGGGCATCGAGGAATCACAATCACTAGAGTTTCTCTGTGTTTCTCTTTGTATATCTAAACTCAATTATCAACAGACTTTTTCTTTGGGCTTATTGGAAATTTGAGAGCAACCAAGATTGCTTGGCATTCCGTAATTTGAGAAACAACATAACGCAGATTCCGCGGTTTAATAAGATATTTGTGGACAGAAGTGTGCACGCAATTTCTTCAACACCCTGAAACCGTGATTTCCAAATCCTTGTGATCTTTCTCCTTGGAGAGAATTTCAAAGAAAGTATTGAGACCTTCGCAGATCTCTTTGCAGCTTCAAAGAAATAGCAGTTTCATTACTCGTATGAAAACCAATTTATTTTAAGTGATTTGTTTCACATGGTTGAATCTAATAAACTCATTCTCGTGACCTCAGAAAACAATACGTCCCGGCAGACGTTAAAGAAATCATCACTTACTGAATGATACATCTGATTTCGAGATTAGACGATAATGTCTACACCGACTGTCAAACACTTCCTTTCCTCGGTCTTCATATTAAATTTACTCCTATAGGATCTTACTTTATTATTTTTCATATAGACTGTAATCGACAATGAGAAACCTTAGTCAATATGCGATAAGAAGAATTGCTGATGCTCATAATTTGCAACTCTGTATGATCGCACGTTTTCACATGCTTATTGAATATTAAATATCCTCAAATAGCTATATTGAGTGATTATCCACAGAATTTACTTTTGGGAATGTCATAATAAGCTAAAATCAATATTTGAGCTGACAAGATCATCTCTCGTTATTCCAAGACTTTGCTGAAACTAAAAAAATACGAAGCGGCAGCCACATCACGTGGCCGTCTCCACCTTTATTCATTGTATCGTTGCAATTGATTTCCAGCTTGAACTGAATAGATATACACATGATCAGAAACTGTTTGAAGCGAGCCTCTTCTTGCAAAGAGACTAAAGAGACTTCCACTGCTGGTGTAAAAAAGGTTGTATGCCAAAAGGCATTGAAGTCTAGTTCAGCCTCATAGCTTCTCGTTCCATAAAGAATAGTTAAGCCATTGAAAGAGAGTTCACGCGATAGATTCAATTACAAAGGTCACTCCAGGTTCTATCAATGATTTATGTGTCTCTAATGGCACTTGAGGCCGAAGCACTCCGGTGACACCTCTGTAATTTGGATCTCAATGGAAGCAAAGAGGTTTTTAACGCGTAATTGATCGACTGTTCAACCCGACACCTTGAAACTAGTCCTCCCACAAACAAAATATTCTACTCGTCAATTCTTGGAAATGGTTAGATCTTTTGGCCACCAAAAACTTCTAGATTTTTCTCTTCGCATTGTTTAATTTTGTGAGGCTATAATTAGTGTTATTCGCGGTCGCATCCGTATCTCGGCCTTGACAAGACATTTTAGCTTATTTCGGCCGAAGCAACAATACAGAGCCAAGAACAAGAAATATAATTCTTTGTTTCAGCAAGACAAAAGTTTGTAGTTTTTCGCCCGCTGAGCGTGTTATAACTTTGTAACGGGTATACACTGTTTTGTAACCAACCTAAAAACACGGAAATTCTTTTTATGACCATGGTTTCATCAAAAATCATAGTCATCGCTTTCAAATATAATTTAAACTTTTCTGCTTCACTATTACGCTGCTGTTTTACATTTTATTTTGTGATGCATCATGCAACGCCAAGCCTTCGCTTAGATTATGTGCCCTGCATGTCCCTAGTTGCATTGCTCAAAGTCGTTCTATTTTACAGCATGTTATTGCATTGTTTTCCAATATACTTTTTGAACCGAAGATTCCGTGCTACGTGCTTGTATGTCAGGATTAGGTTAAGGCAAATCAAAAACTACTGCTCGGTACCGTTGAGGCAGTTAGGATTGAGTAAATTTCGATCATTACATTACAGAACTGAACAAAATAGGTAAAAAAAGGCGCCTTTTGAAAATAAAATAATTTACCTTGATTTTTCTCCAAAGGAGTTTCAGAAATCTACCATCCTCCCGTTCAGCGATAGCACTAAATTATGACCATCGACATCTTTGTCCAATCAAATCCGGAGTTTTTCTATGATGATATTACCACTTAAAGACATTTACTTATTAAGGTTCTAAATTGCTTCGTTGAGATTGACTACCTTCGGTAAAGTACTTAGTACCTTGAACTCGAATCCATCTTGGATTCTTGAGGCCATAGTTGACTAAAGGGCTAAGAGCTCTTGTATATTGAGAGATTATAAAGGTTCTGGCCAAAAACAAATTCCCGCCTATTTTGGATTCTCAACTCGAAGATGCGGAAGGCTTTATTTTCAAACACCCGGTCAAAAGTTGGTATCGTCTCCATTTACCAAACTTTTCTAAATACCTGAAGTCCTTTACTGATATATTTTTTTTAGTCCCTACCTCAACTACCATGCCCTTTGACTTAGCTTCGTAGCGTTTAAAATCTTACTTTCCATCAGCAGCTGAAAGAGGAAATAATCACGACATTTCTACCATCACCATTATAAAATGGCCAAGACTCGTGATAGAACTGCAGCTATCGTTAAACATGGCCAGAAAATACGAAGTCAAAACTATATCAACTTATTTTGGGCGTAACACAACTGAATGATCTGTCTAGCTGGAGCTGTGTGATTTGACTTGAGATATCGCTTTTTCCTACCGAAACTTGCGCCTTTATATCAACCATCTCATCATTGAATTAACTTCCAGTACATGCTGCTGGCCCTTTAGACCCAAAAGTATGAAGGCTCCCCGTCACTATCCCATGTTCTTTAAACATCTTCTTCACATGCACGACGTACAAATTAAAGAGGACAGCTCATCAAGCAAGAAACGTACTATTCCTTCTCTTTCTGTAGGATCTGCCTCGGCGCTCGTTCTTGTTTTTTAGCACATTGGACATATGTTTTTCCGCCGGATGAGTTGGGAAATACTCGGGCTAAAGTCTTAACACTACCTGCATTTTTTGACGAAGTTTATCAACAAGCTTGGTCTAGATTGAACCAGGCCTATTATATAAGACAAGCGTCTTTTTCCATCTTGCAAGTTTTCCCCAAACAATTCGGTCATCTTTCACGAACAGCCATGAAACTCGTCTCCATCTCTCTCTTATCAGCAGCAGCTTTAACCTTGGGCACATCCAACGCCTTTTATCAGGGTTCTGAATCGAACTTGGTTGGTGCTGACCAAGCGGAACTCAAACAGGCTCCTGAATACACGCGTTATTCTAAGGTTTCTGGTGCCGATGTCTCCGATTACGATTTCAGCTGGAACGAGCCAAACACCCCATCATTGAACTCGTTTGAGATGTACAGTGACGAAATCAAGGATGTTCATCAAGAACTAGTGACGCTTTACCATAGTAAGAATTTTGAAAATGACCATGACAGATGGCTCAATGTGGTCATTGAGCTGGAGAAGAGATTGCAGGCCATCAAGGACATTGACGTCAGCGAGTGGATGGACAGCCACGATGCTGAAATCGTGCAACTTAGGTACGACATTACCTATATCGAGGAGGCGCTTATTATGTGGAGGAAGATTGAGGCGATAAAGGACGGTCGCTCTCCATAAGTCGGGTGATTAAAGATCAGGAAGTTTTTTGCTTCTCCCCTGTGCCCAGAAGGTCCGGTCTTTCCTTCTGATTTGGCCACGGTGAGAGTTGGCGGGAATATGCATGTTCTATTCACATTGTATTCTCCGTTGATGACAAGGTTTTTCTTCCTTTGTTTGTGTTTGTGTTTTGAGCCAACCTTGTATAGTAATATGATATTGGCTTCGTACTAAGCAGTAGACTTGTGTTTAGTAGCGACCGTTTGGGTGCTTCCTGAACATTAAGCAGTGATTGCTTTGGCGCTTCTTGACGAAAGTATATAAGCTTCGCTTTGGGTTCTCGACATGGAATAGTTGAACGCAAAACGTTTTCATACACTACTTGTTCAAGAGCCCAGATAAGAACGGTACATATCAAAGAGCTGTCAAACTGATAGAAAATGATCGGTCGACACGTTACTGACATCCTTGGAAGCCTCAGAAAGCAATCATCATTGAAGCTTTTACACCCACAATTCTACCGCACCCCAGAGGCCTTCGAAAATGGAGCAATGAACATCAGAGCCACTCACTCACTAATTTTGAAGATTCTATAAAGCTAGAGCTTCTCGCCTCACAACATAAATAAAGAAAGCTACAAGAAACCAAAGTGCGCGAGTCGAAAATTTGAACATGCTAGATACGTCAATGAATCCTGAGCACAATCTACTTTTTCTCAACCATATCATTCTAAGAGTGTTTCGGTAACCCTTTGTGTAAAGGAAAGTTGCAGGAGAACCAATTTTGTAGGCTAAGAATAGATTTCGAGCCTTTCGTCACTTCTTCAACCCCCGCGATTATAATGGAAGGGCTGTTGGAGTTTAGTGACTTTCAGACAATGGACATAAGGGCCATCGCGGGTTACCCGCACTGAAACTGATATTTACCAGCCACTAGACGGAGTCTTTTTGAAAAAGGAAACTAACCTCGTACACGAATTAAAAGAGAGATATGTATCGTGTAGAGTTCCTCGCGCATTCAAAAACACTCTCACTGATAAATCAGCAACGGCCGCACCTCGCTTATAGTGCGAATGTACGGGTTTTCGCTTCCCGATACAGTGAAGCCCCGTTACTTCGATCAACGATGATGTAGGTTTTTGCGTAAATGCGCGGGATTATTGAATTAACGGGGGCAAAATCCATTAAGGAGATTCTGGGTATGTGTCATGACTCTATCGAAGCAGGGGTTTTTTTCACGCAATGTTGAATTATCGGGGATCGAAATAACGGGGTTCCACTGTAATGTTGCTTAATTTCGCGCTCACCTCGTCCCCCAGTCGATGCAAATTGGTCTTCGTTGTTCAGTGTGGTTTATGAAAGTAGTAAGTGGGCTAAGCAATACATATATCACATCAATCGTTAAAAGTTTTTATTATTGTCAAGGGAAAAGCTCAAGTGACAAATCTCGAAAAAGCATGACTAAATGTGCAAGACCATTTAGTTTCCCAATCAGGCAGTAACGTTATCAAAAGAAGCGCAATAGAGACACCCAACATTTACTAATATCGGTTTGATTTGTGGAGATGAACATCTCGACGAACGAAAGTTTCTGCGGAAGTGAATATCTGTTCAACTCTGTATAGAAGAATCCGATTGGCTCAGCAGTTTCTCTTCCCTCAAATTTCATTTTTTTGCTTGCATAGACCGCCACCCATTTTCCTCACCCTCCGAAAGCGGTCTATGTTTTTCTGTGCGCATGACTGCCTTATCTGAGACCCGCATACACAACCAGCCGTCTGACCTCAAGTCACAAGCTAGTGTAGAATCTTTTGCTATTATACCTCCACTTCCCTTCTTTCTCTTTGCAATCTATCCTCTTGCTTTGTTGATACAGCCAAATTTCGCCTACTCTTGATACCTCATCGCTACCTCACACCCCAACTTGTCTAGTTCAGCAATGTCTAAGCTGAGCCCGGCTAAGTCTTGGTTTTATTCGTGGGGAGGCAACATTCCCGATTCGGTCGAATCTGCCGAGGTTTTTGCCAGCACCCCAGATTTGCAGCCACAGGAGTCTCTGGCCAACTACGACGATTTGCAGTTAGCCGCCAGCCCCTCAGCCCCGCAAAGCACGCAGCTGGAGGCGCCTGTTTCAGATTCTGCGCGGCTCACGGGTCCTGAAACGGCTGTGAAACTGCCGCTTTCTTCGGATACAGTCTCCACAGATAAGTCGATGGTGCTACCGAATGCCGATCGGGGCAATCTGCCGCCTGCCCCTCAAAGCAATCTGCGGCTGCAAAAACCGTCGAAAATCGTCAGGCCAAAATCGTCTTCCGGGTCCCTCGGCTCTTACGCCACTGGTAATTGGCTCGGCTGGACCTCCAAGTCTTCAAGGTCAAATAGTGCTCTTGCGGAATCTGCGGAAATCAATACTATCGAGAATCCTGCTAAGGCTCCGGGTAGTGTGAAGGGTATGAGTGACGTGTCAGCCAGCTCCGCTCACGAAGTAGTGAATGAAGCCGAAGATGACGGTTGTACTGATTTGGATGCTAAGGTAAAACTAAAGAAAGACTCCATATCGGGCCCGATTTCGGAGCCTACGAAACCGGACGACTTTTCCAAGCGAAGTCTGCGCGATGAAAGTCCTCCGATCAGGTTCGAAATACCTGAGGAACCCCCAGGGTCTCAGTCTCAAAATCAAAAGAAGCTGTGGAGCTTTTGGTCTCTGTCTGAGAGCCAGGAGAGACAAAAGGAACCTCCTGCGCATACCAGATTCACTAACACGATCCTCAAACTGACGCTGTCACTACTGTCGAGAAAAGACCAGAAGGGCCTCTCTGAATCAAAAGAACAGGCTCTGAAAAACAATCTGGGCCAGCGCCTGCAAGAAGGCCTGCTGAATCCCGATGATGCTGTGCTATATAAACCACACCACAGCGCCAAAGAATTCAGTAAAATCAACACGCACAAGAACGAAAACCTCGCCGAAAACGTGCTTGTTCCAGACTGGCACACGTGTCTTCGGATGCAAGATCCAACAAGCTATGCGTCGACTTCACTGAATCTACACGCTGGAAGCGGGATTTTTGGCGGCCAGGCCTTCGACATCAAGTACTGGAAATCTTACTTGACCAGCATCCTGTCGCGACTAGGACTCACTTCTTCCTCTGACTATCAAGACGAGAAGTCTAGTGCGTCGACCTCATCTTCAAGCGGCACCGCAGGATCCAATATGGAGGATGAGATTCGGCTCCTCCACGAGCAAAACTTCAAGCTCTATGGCAAATCATTGTCGCGCCTTCCGCCGCATAAAAGGGCATGTTTGCCGAACCCCAACAGATATTACGTGGGGCAGCAGCAGGCTTTGCCTGTTTCAGCAAACGAGAGGCAGAAAACACAACTTGAGGACGATGCCGCCAGCAAAAGCCCCGTGTCTGTTACCAACGATGCTGCTGGAAATCTCTTGATCAATCACGACAAGGCAGAGGCACCCAAGCTCGGATCGGACGTATTCACACAAAAAGTCGGGCCGCTCCAAAAGATCAACAAAGTCTTGATCATTGGTGTCCATGGCTTTTTCCCTACAAGAATGATCCGTCCGCTTATAGGTGCTCCCAAGGGAACGTCCTCCAAATTTGCCAATGAAGCTGAGAAAGCCGTCATAAGGTATCTCGTAGAAAACGACATGATGAGTGATGACGAGTCTCAGGATGTGAGTATACAGAAGATTGCATTGGAGAAAGAGGGACGGATTTTTGACAGGGTGGAATTCTTCCTCAAAATTTTGACTAAATGGCAGAAGGAATTGAACGAGGCGGACTTTTTGTTCATTGCGGCCCACTCCCAGGGATGTGTTGTATCCATAATCTTGCTCGCCAGACTCATCAAAATGGGTATTCTTAGAGAGGCAAGCAGGAAGCGGGTAGGGGTCCTCGGCATGGCGGGTGTCAATAATGGGCCGTTTTATGGGATCGACAAGTCTCTCTTCATGAAGGCCTACTCTGCTATAGAGCACGAGTCCATGCTAGAGCTTTTCGAGCTCACAAAGTTCGATAGCCCGCAGTCAGTCGCTTACAAAGACGCAATGCAGACCATTATAGGCGTGAACGTGAAGCTCTGTCTTGTGGGTTCTATCAACGACCAACTAGTGCCGCTTTACTCGGCCTTAGCCTCGCACGTGTTTCATCCCAATATCTACCGGGCTTGCTACATAGACGGGTCTTCAAAGACGCCTGCTTTCATCAAAACATTGATATCGATTTGTTGCCAGATGCAAAACATGGGATATTTCGACAATGGCGTGATCAAGGAGATAAGCCCTATTTTGGCTGGACCGTTTACCGGTGGTGGGCATTCGAAAATATACAACGACGGCAAAGTCTATGACTTGGGGATTAAGTTCATGCTTGATACAGATGATTTGGTGATTCCAAAGAGTGCAGTGATGGAACCAAATTGTGGCGATCACGATGAGGACATTGAACTACCCGTCACAAATCAGATATACATCAAGGAGTACAATGTTGGAAAAATAGGCACGAACCCATTCATCTTGCCCTGGTGTTTACGCGGACTCATTTATAACGTGCAAAAAAACTGGAGATCAGTTGAGCCGCGAATAACGGTGCTGTTGCAGGATATCTCGTATAAAACAGCCGAGGAGGAAATAAGCGCCCTTTATGAGCTGTTTGACAAATGGAGACCAGAGTCCAAGGCCTTGAAGGACTTGAAGTTTCGTCTCAACGGGATCCGGGCAAGTAAACTCTGACAATCAGAGGGGGCGTAAGGAGGGCCCACCGTCTGCGATAATGTGCCTTAAGAGCATATTAGAAAGACGTCCGACATCTAAATATGGGCTTTCCTGCTTGTTGCATTTTCGCACCCGGTGTTTTAATACGCGTTGCAGCTGGGCAGCACAAAATCGCGCAACAGACAAAAAGTGGAGAAGAGCTTTGAATGCTCCTTGCTTCAAGACACGGAAGTTGAGTGTTTGGGTCCCCAGGTACGAATTCTTTCCACTTGTTACCTGTGATATTCAGCCCCGGTCCAAAATGGTCGACCGAAACTATCGAATAGGCGACCATTCCTGCAAGTAACAAGACAGAGCGTGCCATTATAAGGTTCGAGACAATGATCACAGCGATCACTCCTGACTCCCCACCTACATGGGCGAAAGAGCATGGAATTGCTCTCGCCACTCTTAATTATAACCAGCTATATCTGTCTATTGTTACAGGGCGAGGCTACTGGGCGGCTATTTGGGCACACGCAAGTGAGCATTTCGCGACCAGCTCAGGGGATCCGCAAGCGCGTTTATTTCCGTCTTGTATATTTTTTTTATTATTTGCAGCCCCGCGAGAAAATAAACGCGCGAGGCAGCCCGTGGCGGGGCGCACTCTTGGCAGAGCCCATGTTTCGCGATCCAGAGATCGCTGCCTCAGTTCCTCCTCGCCAGATATCTTGTTTACCTGCGCCAAATACAGGGCACACGAATTCTCTCCTTGAGACCAATTTCAGGTGAAAAATAAA
>JAKUBE010000119.1:0-28046 GCA_030674755.1 Metschnikowia henanensis | reverse complement strand
TTTTTTTTTTTTTTGTCTGATTCATACTGATTAAAGGACTAAAAACTATAAAATACATGGAATTTTGACACTCAAAAAAAGCTTTCTATAGCTTGGAGTTTCATTTTTCGCGTTTAAAATGAAGAGCTAACTTTAAATCATGCATATTCGAAATCTCAATGTGTCCAGGTAGCACTTCTGGAGGTAGATTTCGTCAACCACAGTTGGTTCCATGGTCTAGATGGTTATGACATTCGCTTCACACGCGAGAGGTCTCGAGTTCGATCCTCGATGGAATCACTATATTTTTGCTCCCCGAAACTGAAAGGAAGCAAAAAAATTTTGCTGCCTGCTTCCCCCATCGAGCCATGAAGATATAGCATCACGTCAATGAGAATTGAACAAACCAGTTCTCGTCATTGTTCAATATCCTTGCCAGTGATTGCATGTGGAAGAGTTGACGATAACCACGAAGGCATCTGTCACTTTTATTGAAAGCACATGATTTGTGGACAGGCTCTTTAGAAACAATTAACACCCAACCATCTTTTTGTTTGACAAAAGAATTTCTTTCGTAGCTTCTCTCAACAAAAGGTTTTTTTGAAAGAACAAAAGTTTTTCAGTTATGGATCAAGCCACAGAAAGGATGCTAGGAATGAGACATTGCCAACAACTCTTAGTTCTGGTCATAATGTGGGGATTTTCTTGATCGGTGTTGCTAGAAAACTCACCTGGGTCTTCTGAGACCCATGTCTCACCAAACCGCTCAATCAACCTTTGCGGAACATATTTGTTTGGTTTCCTCTCGATCTGCCAATTCCGATGTGGATGAGATTCGATTCGTTCTTTGAAAGAAATCAAGGCGATCAAAAATCCGAAAGCTTAGGCTTTGTTTATCAGCTTAGGCTTTTTTTATCGGTTTGATTCAAATATATCAGAGCTCGATTATAAAACAAGCCTGAGCGCCTTTTATTTATTACTAATCTGAAGTGCTTCAATGTGGTACAATTCAAATAGTCGCGCGAAATTTTTATACCTTGGCTGCAAAGCAACATGATACCTGGAAACTACAAGCAAACTACAGCATTGCATGCTCAGCCAAATATCGCACTGGATCACGCCTTCGCTCATTTCCTTAATTGGCCAAGTCGCTATGAACAAAACGTTCACAATTATTGAATCTAGCATTAACTCCGCAGGTCACGTGGCAATTATGCATACGACCGCGATTTGCAGCCATACAAAGTTGTGGTTCCACAAAACTCATACCACTTCGTGAAAACCAGTCATTGATGGTAAGTCTAACTTATACCAAGCTCATCAAAATATCTGTATTGTTTTTATTGTAGTTAGGTCAGTAGTTTGTGCATTTTCGAATTTTTGTCCCTAATTCAACTCCTGTAACTTTTGAGTAAAGAGTGTCACGAATATCAAAACGGTATAAAAGTAGCCCGTGAACAGAACACTCGCAATTTTGACAAAACTAACATAAGGCTGAATATCTGGGGAAAATAGAAAACCCAAGTTATATTTCCATACTCCCGTCATTTCCACCCACTAATTTCGTTTTTTTATATGTCATCTTTTAGCAAGTGGTCTTGTGCTGTCATCCGATTAAACATACTCGCATTGTTGCAAGTTTCAAGGCGCAATCCGATATCCTTATTACCATGACTGTCCCTAATGAATGTGATGAGGTCATTCAGGAGCAGTTTTTTTGGAAAGGCCCAAACTGATGTCTCAGGAACCGAGCCAGTTTTGGCTCAAGCTTACTCCGTCAACAAAGAAGCTGCTACTTCTTTCAAAATCTGGGATTGGGGCTTATCTCACTGAACTACTAATGCTACCGCATCTTTGAAGATCCACGAAAGCAGGTCTACGTTTCAATTGCTCAATACTATTCACATTCATGTATTTTACAATGAAACACAATTAAGCCTGAGAATTCTCGAAAATGAAACAAGGAGTTTTGATGAAAAAGTCAGTCGACAAAGAAAGGTTTCTTCCCTAAAGAAAAAGGAAGATTCTAGGTGATGGCCAGATTCAAGTGATGTGATCCTCATATGAAATGTAACATTATTTCCTTAGCGGCTTGAAACTCTCCATGGTGGGAGTTTTTGGCACAGAAATAAAAACAGCTTCGGAAGTCTTCCGATACACTTTGAAGTTCAATATCACTAGACTCTAGAGAGTACTGAGCTAGGCCGGGAATAGTGGAGCAACGAGAAGTCAACTTGAAATCTTCAAAAGATTTTTGTTTTTGGATTGTTGACCTTAATATCCATAGCGATCTTTGTTCCCTTTTCTTCAACTGATTTAGCGTATAGTTTTTTCCTGTAATACGATGTGTTTTAAGGGCTTTTCTTTCAAAATAAAAAGGGCTTGCTTAAGTCGGGGCTCTCATTACTCTATGCATGATCTAGACGTGTTGCAGGTTTTTTATAGCCATGTATAGTTTTTTATGTATTGCCATTTGATTTTTTGTGTCTTTCAAATCAAAATCGAGAAAAAAAAGTTTGATTTATCATCCCGCTGCTCTTGAACCATGACTTTCAAAGAGATGATGTCATTTTCTGTCGTTCTTAGGAAATCATCCGCATGGTGCTTTTTTTACAAACAATTTTGATCTTTTTTTTTTTTGAAAGAAACAAAAAAAACTTGAAGGAAACTCGTTAACTACAAACCGCCGCCAACATCGATTCTAATTTCATTGGAGTTTTGATGCCATGGAGTTCCGACACCCTTTTGGTTTTCTCACACTATTTGTAAAGGTGGTATATTATTTAGATCAGATCGGCGCATGGGAATTTTGCTATTGGGCAAGGAGTGTAACGTAAAAAACAATTACTTCGAGCACATAAAGAACAACATAGAAAACAGACGTTTCGTCAAATCAGCAATAGGTTGCATGGTCTAGTTGGTTATGACATTCGCCTCACACGCGAGAGGTCTCGAGTTCGATCCTCGATGGAATCACTGCTATTTTTTTTGCCAATAATATCAATATTATTCGACTTATTTCTCTTCTTTCTTACTTTCTGAAGTCCCCCACAAACTACAGGTTCGTCTTGTCGCTGTAAAGTCTATTGTATCCTAGTCAATGACCAACTTTCCTACATACAAAAAGGCTACTTCTCTTCGTCCGAATCCTCGTCCAAGTCCAAGTCTGGGATCTCGATCTCTGACCCCTCGTCCGACTCCATCTCCTCGTCCACGATCTCGCTGGCTGTCGAAACAGGTTCAGATATTTCGATTTGGTCGACTTTTTCAGCACCTGTCTCGTTCACCATGATCTGCGTCTCCACCTTGATTTCAGAAACCACGTCTTCTTTCCTCTCAATAGTAGGGACTGCTTTGGCTACGAAAATGTCTGCTTGGTTTATCTCCGTATCGGTTCCATTCGCCTTTTGCAAAACAGGCTCGATCTCAGAAGATTCTTCTTGCATGATCTGCTTTTTCCTTTGCTCGGCCGCTTGCCCCGCATCCGCTTTAAACCTTTTGACATTGTTTCCGGCATCGTTTCCAGCAATAGCTTCGCGGCTAAAGTCGTCTTCTTCCTCTTCATCTTCATCCTCCTCTTCCGCTTCCGGTAAGTTCTTTATCAACACTGGCAAAGGGGGGAGCCTGGGCGAGCTCAACACCGAGAGCGTATCCGAATAAGGCAATATAGCATGTGCGATCGGGAAAATAGAGGCGGATTCAGGAGCAGGGTGCAACAGCGAGGCGATAAGGACCTGCTCTATCTCAGCAGAAACGCAGCTGTGCTTGGCAGCATCCGCCTGTTTCACGGCCTCCACTATCACGTACCTCAATATCTTGTTATAGTGGGTCGAGGAAATGGGCACGCGTCTGATGACACATGCGAAAAGAGCAAGCGCAGCCCGCATGGTGGACTCAGGGATCGTTTGTTTGAAAAGGTGCTCGTGGGAAATGAGGTCCGACAACGGCACCGCTGCGTTTCGCTTTGTTTTTTTGCGGGCGGCCCTCAGCTGCTGCGAGAGCTTGACTTTATCTGCCTCATTCATGGTTGTTTTTGTGCCTCCACGGGGCTGGACTAGGAAAATGGCTGCCTCGAGGATTCGTGAGATCAGCGAGTGGTCGCCGAAAAAACTGCCCAAGCTTATGTACTGGGTGGTGCACTCGATGAGCTCGCATATCATGTGCTCGTGTGCAAGAATGCGGGCGTGGTCCAAGCGTTTATTTTGGAGAAACACCAACAGCTCGAGCGTGGCTATCACACTAGACACGTGGGGCACAAGCAGGGCCGAGAACTGGGCGGGTAACTGGCGCAAAAGGCCCAACGCAGCCTCGTGGCATCTCGTCAACGACACCTCGATGTTCTGCCTGACGTCGGCATCACGAATTTCGCGTTGAAAGGGAATAAAACGTGTGTTGAGCGAGCACACGAGATCTGCCACGCTGAAGACCTTTCCTATGGGCACCACGACGGTGAACCGGGCGCCACTAAGCAAATACCCTTGCAAGAGCTCGAAAAGCACCTGCACACGCTGGGAAATGGCGAAAATCGTCGCCGGGTGGTTGATGTCGATGCTCAACAGCGGGAAGAGCGTTTCGTCGGACGCGCCGCCGAGCGTCTTGAAGAGATTACTGGCGTCCTGGTCCTCTTTCACCTTGAGAAAGCTGGCGTAGATATCCATGGTGGTGGTGATCTCGGCAATGAGCGCCGTGACGTCACGGAGCCAGTGCTGCTCTGGCGCCTCTTTTTCTATAATCGGCAAGCACGCCAACGTCAGACAAACGTCTTGCCTGAGAACTTGGGGGTTATTCAAAAAGCGCGGGTCCATGACCATCGTCAAAAGGTGCGCCTTGAGCTTGTTTGCAAACGGCCGTGACGTCGTCGGATGCTCCTGAATAAGTGTTCTCAACAGCAGCAACACAGCAAGCGGGCTCAGGGGCAACTTTTCCAAAAGCACCCCGAAAACACCGCCGAGATTGGGCGTCAAAACCTCGCGCGTTAGCGTCGGCTTGCCTCGGATACTATCGCAAAGCCGGCGCAAGCAATCAATGGCGCTCTCAAGCACGGCTTTATTTTGTGCGTGTGGCGATGTCAACACCTTCAAAAGCTGGGCGAAGAACGCCTGGCCCTCGGTTCCAACTAGCTCGGAAGAATCTGCCAATACATACACGATGTTCACGCCACACCATACGGTATACGTGTCGTTTGAGCGGCAGAGATTGAGCGTGCGGCTTGCCAAATGCTTGAGGTCGACTTTCGAGACATTTGAAAATGTGGTTTTGGCTTGGTGGAGCGAGGAAAGAATCGGAATTACCGATTCGGGCGTCGTTTTAAGCTGTTCAAGGACAACGGCCAAGGGAAGAGGCATGGTGCGATTGCGGTGAGGAGAGACACACTAGGGGTGAAAATTGCCAGGAAAGCCCGTGGAAATATCGATTTTTTTTTGGTTTTCAGCGGTTTTCGACGAAACTGGCACTCTGAGTCTGTGAGATTTTGCACCATTTCTTGCGATGAGGCCGATGCGCATCTGGGCCGAGCACCGAGGAGTGCATACAAGACCGCCGACCGAAATCCATAGTGGAGCTATATTAGAAAACAAGTCTTGTTCAGCATTGCTCAACTTAATTGGTTGGGTTACTTAGATCCAATGAAGAGGCCAAGAAAGCTTTTCCAGCCCAATTTTGTTTCACTGCGGGGCCTAGTGGCTGCCATTCCATATATGACTACTGCACGACACGGACGCGCCGGCAGGTACGCTAATTTTCTTTATTCTGTATGAATCTATGTTTTGCGGTGGGCCCCGCAAAGAAGCCCTATGTCTCTAATTGGGGATCGGTGGTCCCGTGTCTAATTAGTGCGTTTGCAGATTTGCAAACAGGCGTGTCTGAGTGAAACTCCAGGGAGTCCCTTCAGACCATGCCTCAAAAGACATCGCTCAAAAGGTTGTGGAATCCAAAGGGCTCGTACAAAGTACCCTCACCCTCGAAAAATTTGGACATCGATTCCACCCAGTGCAATCTCAACGAGTGCAACATTGCAGACGTGCCCTCCATGACAACCAAAATCACCACGGTCAAGACCAACCACATGGCAAAGAGGAACACCGTCATGATCACACCCACCACGCCCGTCATACCAAACGCATTGTTGATGGTCATGGTCCACAAAACCGTCGACAACTGCGCGTGTGCCAAAGACAACGCCCACAATCTCAAGTAGGACGCCGTGTGCGACACACAGTTCAAGCAGAACTCGATGGTGTGGATCACTTGGTGGATCATGATGTCGCCAAAGTTGTGTGCCTCGTGTTCCTCCTCGTCGTCGTCATCGCCATGTTCAGCGCCATGGTCCTGTTCAGCACTGCTTTCTTCGTCGCCAAGAGCCTCGTACTGGTGTTGCTTGGCCTCCTTGTCCATTTGGCGCTTCAAGTACAAAGGCTTGACAAGCACCAACCAAGGAATACAGATCAAGGCAATGGCCAAGAGCGCCAATTGCACGGTCGCCTGGCCTGCGTACAAAGGCTCGACCACGGTGCCGGGGGACAAAAACATCGTGATCAACATGTTCAACAAGCCGGGAGGCTGCTTCTGAATCGCAAACCAATTGACCGTCCACTTGTAAACGATACAGAGGGACAAGTACCCGAAGATGCCCTGCATGAACAACAAGCCGGGGATGAAGTTGCCCACAATGTCGATGCCGCTCTTGAAGTAGATGGCGTTGACCAAGGAGAAGAAGTACGAGTACGTCATGTGCATGTAGCCCATCAACACGGAGAGCTTCATCTTGTAGGAGTTGGAGAACAACAACGCGTTTTCGGACCCGTGCCACGCGGGATCGAGACCGATGGCATACACGCCGACCTGCGTGGCGTGAATGGTCTCTCCCACCTTGAAGTTTTCGGGCCACTTCCAGCCCGAGGGGAAGAAGTCCATCGACTTCGAAAACAAGTCGTTGTAGAGAAAGCCCGTGTACATGGAGAATACACCCATGAGCAACAAGATGTACCTGCCGGAGAACGCCATGTCAAAGATCTCGTCTCTTTTCATGGCCAAGATCGACTTCTCGTAGTAGACCATGACCGCCGCGGCCATGAACAAGATGAGCCCGTGGCCCAAGTCGCCGAACATCACGGCAAACAAAAAGGGAAACGTGATGATCGTGGCCAAGCCCGGGTTCACCTCGCGGTACGAGGCAATGCCGTAGGTGTCGCAAATGCTCTGGAACCCGGCGGTGAACTTGTTGGTGCGGTGGAAGGTGGGCGGCGTTTTGGTTGTTTCCAACACGTTCACAATGGTCGGGACAGAGGTGTTGGTGGAAACCACGGCCTTGGTCAAGGCGTCGATCTCGTCGCTGGGGATCCAGCCCTCGCCGATCAAGGATCTCCTGGAGTTGTCGTAGTCGCACAAGTTCATCGTCTTGTACACGGCCTTCTCGCGGGCAATCACCTGCCACCATCTGCCCAAGTCACGAGAAATGGCCACCAACTCCGAGTTCAAGGCGCGCTCGGTCTCGCTCAAAACCGTGGCCAAGTCGGCCAACTTCACGTCCACGGCCTCCAACTGGCCGGCTCTCGAGCTCTCGGATGCGTCGACCAGGTACAAGTCGGCCTCCAAAGACTGGGCGATCTTGCGGATTCTCTGGTGGATCATCGACCCGTGAGAAAAGATGATGAAGGCGTTCTTCGGCACGCGCGTGTTGCTCTGGGCGTCGTACACGGGCTCGGGCAACTCCTCGGTGTAGTAGTACAAGTTCCCGCGCAAAATCCGCCACAAGATCTGCTGCAAAGGCCCGACTTTCTGGCGGTCAATGACCCCACAAATAAAGTTGGCCTGGAACTCCAGCGCGCCGCCGGCTTCGAGCACCGCGCCGGGCTCCTCGTCGCCTTGCACGCCTGCGGGTGTGGCGTTGGCAAGGAAGAAGTTCTGCACCGCTTGTACTGTCAGTTTAAACTGCTTCAAGTCCTTCTGTTTATCGTATAAAGACTCTGCCGACGCCGTGAGATCCAGCGTGCGGGCCTCCAAAAGCGACGCGTTTTGTGCAAACTCGTCGATTTCCGCTTGCGCGTACACGGCGTTGTCGTCATAAGGGTAAATTTTGGTTTCAATCCCTTTTTTGTCGAGCTGCGCTTTGAAATAAGCGTACTGGCGCTCGATCTCGTCGAGCTTGCGCAACTCCTCGACAAAACTGCGCTGGAACTCGCTGACGTTTTTGTTCAAATCCCGGAACTGGATCAAGTTGAGCCTCCCAACTTCATGGATGACGTCCCGAGATGTTTCTGCGGGCACATAGAGCTGGATAAGAGACATTTCCGCCGAGCCTGGGGTGTTAGTAGAAAACAGGGAAGAGGAATAGGGGGAAGGTAAAAGATAAACGCCGGAAATGGGTAAAAAGGGATGATTAGGGGGTCGAAATGGGGCTGAATATGGGCGAGTTAGGCGCCAAATAAGGGCCGATTACGCGCCGGGCAATAAAGCCATAGGGCCGCGGTTTTTCCCATCAAAAACGTCATTTTTGGGTTTTCCTCGAAAAACACATACGGAAAACGGCCTCGTACTTCTCGGACATGCTTGTGGCGGGAAGATTGATGGGCTCTAAACGACGGTTTTTAGAAGAAAGGCTAGTGAGAAAGATACGGCCGAGATAATTGGCAATCGGGCGCGGTGCCCGGCGCAGTGTGCAGGACAGGAAATTTCGTAAAACTCAGGACTAATAGGGGACACAGACGCATTTTTTGAGAGAAACTCTAATTTTGGGGAAGTTTTCAGAAATAGGAACCACGTGAAGGGACGTGATCATATAGGCTTTTGGTCATTTAATGAAACATTTTCGCAGGGGAATAGACGGTACATGACTCTTTTGGCCTGTCATGGTCGAGGCAAGACGTGCGGCTATGTGCAGGAGCACGTCAACCGTCGCCGAATCCTTGAGTCAAAAAACGTGTTAGAGTCCTGTCATGGTTTTTATTAGTATAATCATAATAAGGAAGCTAGAAAGACTCTGGCCAATATGATTTAGGGGAAATTTGGTGCAATGGTGGGCTTCATTTTCTGTACTACGGGAAGCGATGCAATTGATGAACTTTGGAAAGGACCTTGTACTCATCGATGAAATAACAGAAAAGCGAGTGGATTTCATTTCCGAGAGGATCCAAAAGGGAGTACCGAGAACGGTGGTCTTAAAGTAGAGATCGGTGGGAGATGGCTGGAGAGGACGGGCGTTCTATCACCGCAGCTCTCTTTGTCACGTGACACACCCGGCCTCCCTTGCACCTCCGAACCACCCATCTAAATTTCAGAAAAAGCCGAAAGTCGTCATGTCCAAAACTCCCACTTCATCAAAGAGATAAACACTCCCGACATCTCTATACAAATCCCCATCCCAAGCCATCACATTCATTACTATCTCCCTGAAGCTGGGGCCGATGCCCTTCGCGCTGTGTGCAGGCCGTGCAACCCGGCTCTCCGATGCGCTCGCTAATAGCAGATTCTGCCAATTCCAACACATTCCTCCAGTCATCACCAGCACGTTAAACCCAAAAATCAAAAAGCCACATGAGAAACCTAGTGCTTCTAAACAAAGGCGAGATCGTGCCGGAGCTGCGCACGTGCCCCGACCTCGTGCCTGTGGACGCTGTTTTCGACGCCATCTCCGATACTATAACGGTGGTGCTTCTGGATGCAGAAAACAGCACTTATGAAGTACAGCAATACATGAAAAACGGGCAGGTGCAGGTGTTGGCGGCGGTGCCCGGGCCCGGGGCGGTGCTCTTGTCGTTCCGGCACTTTGCGGACTCTGCGCTCGTGGTGTTTGTGTTTGCAAATGGCGATCTCATCACGGCCGAGTATGAGGCGGCGGATTTCGGCGGAACCTCCAAAAATAACAGCGGAAACGGCATGGGAGAAAACCCCGCGGAGCACGTCGCCGACATAGACCCCGACGCCACGGCCGTCGCGCTCGTGGGCCTGATTGACGCCGGAATCAAAGCCGCGCAATGGGCACCTGACGAGGAAACGTTGGCGCTTCTCACCGCCGACAACAGCCTCCTTTTGCTCTCGCGGCAGTTCGAGCCGATTGCCGAGCGCCCGCTCGACCCGCAGGATATCCGCGTGGCCGACGCCAAGCACGTTTCCGTGGGCTGGGGAAAGGAAGAGACCCAGTTCCAGGGAAAAGGGTTCAAGGCGCTCGAACGGGAGCGCGACGCCATCCGGCACGCGGGGCTTGCCGATCTCAAAGAAGACTCCGAGTTGCGCGACCCGACGGTGGCGCCCGCCCAGAAAGGCACCGCTTCTTTCTTCGATAAGGGCACCGCCAAAATCAGCTGGCGCGGCGACGGCGAGTATTTTGCCGTGCTGACGATGGAAGACGCCTATTTCGAGGCCACCGCCGAGCTCGTCCCGCGCCGCGTCGTGCGTGTGTTCAGCCGCGAGGGCGAGTTGGACTCGGTTTCGGAGCCAGCCGACGGATTGGAGCATAATGTCTCGTGGCGCCCTCTGGGGTCTTTGATCGCGCAAACACAGCGTTTTAAAGACGGCGGCGGCGACGACACGTTGCAGGTCTCGTTTTTCGAGCGCAACGGGTTGCGGCACGGCGAGTTTGACACGCGGCTCGACGCCAAATCCGAGGAAGTGGCCCACATAGAATGGTCCTGCCACAGCGACGCGTTGGCGCTCCAGCTCCGCGACCGTGTGCAGATCTGGACCACCAAGAACTACCACTGGTACCTCAAGCAGGAGCTCTTTGTGGATGCCGAGCGTCCCGAAAACGAGGTGGCTTTCGTCAAGTTCCATCCCGAAAAACCGTTCCATTTGATGGTCGGAACCACCGCTGCGGGCGTGTGGATGTACACGTTTGCGGCGCAGACCAGTCTGGGCCCTATGGTCGCTGGGCAGGACGCGGGAATGACGGTGGTGATTGACGGAAACGACGCCAAAATCACCCCACTAGCAGTTGCCAACGTGCCCCCACCAATTGCGTTCCGCGAGTACGAATACGCGGCGTGTTTGAGCGATGTGGCGGTCAACTGTGCCAACAACGTCTTTGCCTTGCTCTCCAGCCGTCAGGATGTGTACGTGAGCCGAATCTCTGTGAGCGAAATGAAGCAAAACAAGGATCCAAACACCATAAAGATAGGGAGAGAAAAGCTTGCGCTTGGGGTGGGGGAATCGGCGAAACAGGTGTGTTTCATCGGCGCGGCCGTGGTGGCCGTGTTGGTCGACACTCCTGGGTCTTCCCGGGTGGTTCTCTTTGATCTTGATGGTGCTTCTTTGGAGAGCCCAGGGGCCTCCGTAGACCTTGAAATGCGCGCGGTGATCTTGAAACTGAGAGCGGACTTTAAAACGGCCGTGGCCGAGTGTGTGGACGGCACGGTTTTGGAGGTTCTGGGGAGCGGCGCCACGCGTTTTTTGGCGAAGTTCCCCGTGTTGTGCCACGATTTTGAGGCCGCCCTCCTTCCTTCTGAGAGCTCCGATAGCCCCGAAGAAAACACCGGTTCTTTCTCTGGAAATACAGGCTCTCCCTTTGAAAGCACTGTGGTGCTTGGATTGTCCAGCAACGGAAAGTTGTACGGCAACAACGTCCAGCTCGCCACGGGCGTCACGTCCATAAAACTCACCCAGGACCATTTAGCCATGACCAACGCGCACTCCCAGGTGTGTTTCGTGCACTTGAAAACGGCGCTGGACCCGCAGACGTATGCCGCTTTGCTAACCCGAAACGGGGCTCTTTCAACCCAAAACGGGGCTCTATTAACCCAGAACACGGCTCTCCTCCCCCAAAACTCAGCCGACGAGCGCATCCGGCAGATCGAGCGCGGCTCGCTCTTGGTCTCGTTGATTCCCTCGAAATATGCCGTGGTGCTTCAAGCTCCCCGCGGCAATTTGGAGACGATCTATCCGCGGATCATGGTGCTCAACGGCGTGCGGAACTTCATCGCGGCGCTCGATTATCAGAAAGCGTTTGTGGCGTGCCGCACGCACAGAATCGACTTGGACTTGCTCCACGACTACGCCCCGGCGCAGTTTCTCGCCAACATCGAGCTTTTCGTCCAGCAGATCGCTCGGCCGGACTATCTTGACTTGTTTGTCTCGTGCTTGCACGAAGAGGACGTCACCAGGACAAAGTACAGGGACACGTTGGGAAGTCAAAATCCGCAAGCTGCTCACAACTCTTTCGGGGAAAACGCAACGCTGAACGCTCAGAACTTGCATAATTTGCTGGGCTTGTCGCTCGGGCCTCGGCACTCTACTGCTCTTACAACGGACGGAACGGTCAACAAGGAACACGCGAAGGTGTCCAAAATCAACACGATTTGCGGCGCGATTCTCGATGTTTTGGCACGCCCACAGTACGAGACCCAGTTCTTGCAAACACGTGTCACTGCGCTCGCGTGCCAGGCCCCTCCAAACTTGGCCGGGGCGTTGGCGCTCGTTGCCTCGTTAAATGACGAAAACGAGCACGAAGACGCCATTTCACACTTGTGCTTTCTAGCCGACGTCAACAAGTTGTATGAGCACGCGTTGGCGCTGTACGACGTGCGGATGGCGTTGGCCGTGGCCCAAAAGTCCCAGAAGGACCCGAAGGAGTACCTCCCGTTTTTGCAGAATCTCCACGTGCAGGTGCCGATGCGCCGGCGGTTTTTGATCGACAACCACTTGGGGCACCAAACCAAGGCGTTGCGCTGGTTGCACGAGCTTGGCGCCGAGGCCGTGCCGGAATTCGACGCTTATGTGGTGAAACACGCGCTTTTTAAAGACGCGTTGGCCATCTATCGGTACGACGATGCGCGCCACAGGCAGATTTTGGCGTTGTACGCCGAGCAGCTTGCAAACGACAAGAAGTATAAGGAGGCGGCGGTGGTTTTCGAGTTTCTTGGCAACGCCGAACGTGCTCTTGAATGCTATGTGTTGTGCAAGAGGTGGAAGGAGGCGCTTGCCATAGCCCAGAGCCTTTCAGGAACCATCCCAAAAAACGAAAACATCTCAGAAAACGAAACTGGGAAAGAAAACGGGAACGATATCTTAAAGTCCACCGCTGTCCATTTGGTGGCCTTGCTCGTGGACGACCACCGGTACTCTGAGGCCGCAGAGATCGAGCTCCGCGTGCTTGGAAATGTGGAAGAAGCCGTCCGGCTCCATTGCAAAAGTTACCAGTATGCCAGCGCGATTCTTTTGGCCACCGAGAGAAAACAGCCCGCTCTCGTCGACACCGTCGTGGACGCGCAGCTCGACGAGGGTTTTGGCGTTATTGCAGAGCTTGTGGCAGATTGCACGAGCCAGGCCCAGTCCCAATTAAAGAGGTTAAGGGAGTTGCGCCAGAAGAAAGAACAGGACCCGTACGCTTTTTACGGGATTCCAAACGACGACCTCGATACTCCCGACAACGTGTCTGTGGCCGCGTCGGAGGCGTCGACCACGCCGTCGTTTTTCACGAAATACACCGGCAAAACCTCGGGTACTGCCAAAACGGGTGCCTCCAGAAAAACCGCCAAAAACAGAAAGCGCGAGGAGAGAAAGCGCGCCCAGGGCCGCAAGGGCACCATCTACGAGGAGGAGTACCTCATCAAGTCTGTGGGCCGGTTGGTGGAGAGACTCAACCAGACGGAGGCGGACGCCCTCCGATTAATCGAGGGTTTGGTCCGGCGCCGCAAAGCCCTCCAGGCGTACCAGCTCCAGCACAACTGGCACGTGCTCACGGATTTCTTAAAGGAGCATATTGTGGAAATCCATGAGATGAGCGACAGGGACCGCGAGCGGATCGACGATAACGGCGAGGTTTATCTTATTGAGGCGATTCCTGCGCCGGCGATCCGCGATTTCCCCAAGTTGGACATGTTGGATTACTAGGAAAGGGGAATTGAGTCGGTAAAGGTGGGGTGGTGCTTCCTTTCAATGGTGGATTCTTTGCAAAGCGTGATCTTTTGTTCAAATGGGGTGTGCTTATGTTCAAATGGCGTCTGCTCTCCTTCAATTAAAGAATTCTTCTTTTTAAGTGGCGTCTTCTTCTGATTGAATTGCGACTTCTTTTGAAGTGGCGTATGTTCCCCTTCAAATGGCGTCTTTTTCTTTTGAGCTTGCGTCTTCCTCAGTTCGAATGGCGTGTTCAAACGACGTGTTCTTCTTCTCAGATGGCGAGTTACTCTGTCCAGTGACGTGTTCTTCTGGTCAAATGGCGTCTTCTTTTCAAATGGCGTGTTCTCCTTTCAAGTGACGTCTTCTATACAAATGGCATCTTCCCTCAAATGGTCGGACATCGTCCGACTGCATCTTGAGAAGAAAGCGGTCTTTCATGGTTCTCTAAAAGCCCAAACAACTCGGATCAACCAAGCGCCTCTACTCGTGCTCGATCTTGATGGACCGCTCGCTTTTGAGCAAATCGGGAAACTTCAAAAACGCGTTCCGGAGCCCGTCTGTACACGCCATTTTACGGCTCGTGCCAAGACACTGGTGCTTCGAAGGCACCGCGCGGGCCTCTCCATAACCCTCTGCCTCGACCTCGGTGCCATCATTTAATACAATTCTTACTGTGGCCACCTGAGACATGGAAAAAACGCCGTTTTCCGCATCGAAATCCTCGCTTGCCACGCGGCACTCGAGGATCTGCGACAGCCACCCGTTGAAGCCGAAGCTCTCGTTGACCATGTTGATCAAAAGCGCAGAAGAAACCAGCCGCATGCCGTATTTAGCCCCACGCATTTCCCGTTTTTCGAGCACCAGCTCGAGGCGTGCTTGGAAGGTGCCGATTTTGGTTTTAGCCCATGGCGAGAGGAGCGCTTGCTCGGGCTCGGACTCTGTGTCTGAAGCGGTTTCAAAAAGCGAGAGATCAGGGAAAAGCACCAGGGTTGTGACGAATGCAGAGGGAGAGTCAGAGAGAGAGTCAATTACTGCATCGGTACTGGGATCAGTTCCTTTTGGTTTTTCTTGATTTGGGTCTGCAACATCGTTTGGGGGCTCCATCACAAGGTATAAGGTAGGACTAAAGATTATGAAAGATAGTGAGAAAAATAAATGAGATGAGATGAGAGATGAGATGAGAGATGAGATGAGAGATGAGATGAGAGGAGAAATGAGAGATGAGCTTGTTCGGTGACTTACTGAAGAGTTGTCTCCTTTTGTCTGGCTCTGTGTCAAATCTGAGAAGTTTCTGCGTGCTGAAGGGTATTCCCACGTTTCCAATCCCAATGAATCTTATGACTTCTTGATCTCTGTTGACGCTGAGTTCTGGCTTTTCAAAGACGCGCGTATCGGGCTCCTAGTTTACGCGACACGTGACTTTTGGTGTGTCTACTAAAATTAGGTATGGGACCACCTTGAAGGAAATAGTGACGGCAAGTACAGTGAGTCTAAGTATGTTTCAAATTGCGACTTTTCATAAGCAGCCTCCGTGAATTTTGACTGTTCACAGTTTATGGTGGATGTAGAAGTTAGCCCCAGGCTCAGTGATTTGGAGGCACTCACGTGACTTGCAATGCCTCTGGACTTTCAGGCTGTTGTCTCCATAGAGTTACTTCGAATTGATCTGTCTCAGTATTTTATTCTCTAGTAATAGTGATGCCGCAAAACAGAATTACTCTTTATCTACTCGAGAAATCAATGACGTCGTTGTTTGTTTGCGAAGGTCTCATGTTGAAGATCTCAAAATTGAAAACTCAACGCTAACACAGAATTACTTAGATGGTCGATGTAGGTTTCTTTGAGATCATCTAGTTATATTGTGATTACTCGTTATTACGATTCTTTACCCGGCAACCTCGCTACAGAATCGCTTAATCCCCTTCCCTCAAATTTGCGAACCCTTCTGGATATGTACGCACAGGCTCTGGTAGAGGAGAACGACGTGTAGGTAGCAAGATCTTCTGAGAACTCTCAAATCTGACCAAAATTTACCCCGTTGAGTGTAGGCAGTGTTTCATGTGCAGTACACAACCGCCAAAGGACCTTGAAATCTGTGAAGAAACGGTTATAGAAATGCAATGTATAAGTAGGGATTTGAAACGTGCCGTCTTGCATTGAAACATGCGCAAGTCAAAGATTCTGAATGCCAGCAACAGGTTCAGGACCCCAACACCAACAAAATTCGCGCGGCAAAAGTCATATGAAATTGTACTGCATATGCGGCCACACTTCTCCATTCTTTGCAATCGTTTCCCGAAGAACAATAGGAAAAAAGAAAGAACGATGCCGTGAAACGCATTGTGCTGGCTGGTATGATTTGATTAGCCGCCTTTTGGCTGCTTATCGGAATTCGACTTCCTAGAATGGCACAATCCTAATTGAGCGTATATTGTTTGTTTCTCATCCCGGTCGAATTTCCATTGTTACGGAATGCTGGTCTCGCTTTTATGAGGTAACTTCGGCTCTTTTCAGAGAAGTCTTTTCTAGATGGGGATACCAAGAACGCCCTTTGCAGTATATGCAGATGAAGCGTTTTGCTTATATAAAAATGAATAAAAAGCCAATCGCTCCTAAAAGGCCTTGTATGTTCCAGGTCATGTTGGATGCCTTTGATGTCTATAATCCAGCGTGATCTACTTATAGCAGCTTTTCAAACTACTCCTGGGCAACTCGTGCTGCCTCTATAAAACCCCTCTTGTTGCATTTCTAGTTTTATTCCCCAAAATTGTGACAAGCTCAAGACATGAACGCATCTTTTTCCTCACAGATTTGGGCCATTAATCTGAAGCAAGCGTGTCACTGATATAGTCACCTATCCGAGCGACTCTTTTTCCCCTTTTTCATTTCCTTCTAATTATTTTCTTACGGAATATTTGATGAATGATTTTTATAGCAACAAATAGAGCTCGTGCCGGTCGTGGACCGCCAACATGTGATCTCAAGCTACAGCTGTCCGAACAGTAAATACCACTCAGGTGTGTCACAAGCAATTGTCTCTACACAAACGGAGATTTGTATGAAGTAACAAAAAAATTAAATTTGTCATAAAACCTGACATGGCTGGCTTTACTCAAAAGCAAAAAGCGTTGGCTGCGAAAAGCTTACTTAAGACAGCCGCAGACTTGGAAAACACTCGGCGATCAAGTATCAAGTCAAGGAATCCATCAGACATTCATTAAAACTCTCGTTCACATTATCATTTGTAACATCCTGTAGGACCCAAAAATTACTTCCCCTCCACAATATACCATTTTAAAACCCCGAGCGTGTCGCCGGCAAGATCACACTGGAGATTAAACATCTTACGGACATCTAGATGCACATGACTCAACACCTCGAATCTTGAGCGCCACACGCCCATGACATCAGTAAGCCGGTCGACGGTGGCTGCAAAACCGTCGCTTTCAGAATCGGGTATCCCGTCCACATCGAACAAAGCAAACAACATGAGATTGAGCTGGATGGCACACCTCACTAAATGCAGCGCCAGGTCGTCGCCATGGTACTTTTTCAAGTTCAACGCGGCTAGTCTCATGGCCTGGAACATCTGGTGGGCGTATCTTAGCCGCTGGTAGGTGTGGGGAGAAGAAAAGGTGCCGTTTTCAGTAATGCCATTTTTGATATGGTTGGTCATATTGCCATAAAAAATACGGTTCTTATTGATAATTCCGATCTCGAAAGTCTCGTTTTCCATAGCCTCAATTTCGGCAGCTTCGCTAACCGTACCGCCATCTTTGGCATTGTCGATCTTCTCAGTCATCTTGTTGAGCTCCCCGCATATAGTTCCCACGTTCTGATTGAACCTCCGGTAGTTGAACCCTAGAATGCTCACGTACGAAACCAAGTGTGCAATGAACGAATCGGGCAGAGACGTCTTTTTGAGCTTATCCAAAGTTTCAAAAATTACAATCTCATGAGGGTCCGACGAAGCGACAGGAATCAAAACAGGCGTTTCTGACAGTTTGGAGGCAAAATCCAGCGGCGTGATAGACGCAGTCGGAATCGTCAGCGAAGAAGTTTTGGCTCTTTCGTTCAAAAGATGCTGCACAAAAACATCGTTCATGAGCGCAACGACTAGGAAAGACACAGCAGTGGTGAAGTAAAGGAAAAGAGCAAGCACGACTTTGGTCATCGCAGACAGGTCCTACTGGGGTGATTGGTTTAGATTTAGCGTGTACATTTATTTTGGGAGAAGGTGAGAACATCTATATAAACACTAGGCAAGACCAAGTTCGAGACGGCCCGAGAAGAATTAAGGTATGTGAAACTCGTCATGTGCTGGAGGATACCGATCCAAGTTCAGATATTCTTGTGTTTGAAACGGTGGGTCTGGTGAAATGATTCACTCAGCTAGGGAGGTAAGTTATTTACAAGACACTGGATAGAAACTTAGATATTGCCTAGCTGAAGTATGTATGTTTTTGCAGCGTATCGTAGACCTTTTAGTGATAGATCGAGGTAGATGAAAGAGAAAGCTGCCCGTCTTATATAGAATATGGCCGATGACAAACTTGTCTTGAAGACTTTGAGGGCTCTTTTCTCAATTTTGCATTCTTTGCGAATTACGGGAAAGTCTCATAGAAAGTAGTGCAATAGTATTTTTCCGGAAGCCATGAAATGGATTTCTCAGATTATACGAATTAGTTGAAACTATAACTGAGCCTAGCGTTTCATTAAAAGCTTCCAATGAATGTATGAGGCAGACTGTGACTCATTATCGAAGCTCTTATTGTCAGACATGAAGTTCAGAAAGTTGGTTTTTGTCCAATGAAGTCAATATTGTATTTCAACAGAAGGTAGAGCACGCTTATCGCACCCAGCTGCAATATTTCACAAGCTGCGATCTCAGATAGATGGCTTGGTGCTTATGGCGATGATATTTTCCTTGCATCACAGAAATCCTCACCTTTCAAAAGTCTGTCCGAGAGTTTTTAGAACTCGCTTGGCTTTAATGAACTCTCAGCTATTTACTGGCTGTAGTCTAGTTTGGAGCTTCTGAGAAAGATAAGATATTGCGCACAAGGCGTGAAAAGAATGGAACATAGAAAAGCGATATGATGTAATATCTTATGACGGTGTGACTCAAAAGCGCCTGGAACGTTCTGGAGGCGTTGATGACCGAAACTATTACGATGAGTTTTCATTCAAAGCCACAAGTCGCTTTCTAGCTTCCAAATGCCCAGATGAAACAAATTCTCTAGAAAGCGTTTTAAGCAATACAGACGATTTTTGGCCACTTCGAAACCACCTGATATAGATACAAAGCACCAGCCCTTCTCTCTTATGAAAAGTGAATCATACCTGTGTGTTCAATATTTCCTTTCAATCTTTCCGAGTTTATGACGAAAAATCTGTCATCTGCTTGAGCCAGCGAAATCAGGCTTGTAGTAACCCCAAAACAATTCCTCTCATTTCCAGTTTCATGCCAATTATAGTTGGAGAGAGAGTAGGACAGAGCACGACAGACCCATTAGATTGAGAATGACATATCTCAACTACGAAACATTTGGAAAAGACAGCAATGTGGAAACAAAGGAAAGCAAAGGAAAACACAAAAAACAGAGAAAATCCCCCCGGTCCAAGTTCCACACCCCGTAAACATTTGCACCCAATCCATGGTTATGAGCCCCACGCCGCGGTCCTGCACACTCCACCACCATAGGCCGCCTTTTGAAGACGTGTACCTTCAACGGTGAAAAATAGGTACCCCAAAAAGTCCGTGATCTGGGTCTTTTCATCCATTGAGCCGGTAATTTGCCAATACAACCAAAGCGAAAAACTGATCGTTCTTTCAAAATTCTGCTGCCGCCGCTCTGGGCCAAAATCACCCTACCTCTATTCTTCTCTCCTACTAACTAAGGCTCACTATATAACATCATGAGCTACTTTAAAGGCATGCTACGGACACAAAACCCCAAGTCCGGGCAAGAGGAAGAGGCGATCCAGACACTAAGCAACCGGTTGCAGCATGCGACGCTAGCCGCCGACCGCAAACTGGCCGTTTTGGGCCTCAAAAGCTTCAGTCGCCAGTTCAGAGAATGCGTCGTCCAATATGGCCTCCGTGCGCTTCTCCAGACATTGGTCAAAGACGTCGAAAATGCGCAAATGGTCAAGGCCGTGCTCGAGACGCTTTTGGGCTTGTATCTCCGGGCGCCAGGGGGCAAAAACCGGGAATTAGCCGCCGACCCGGGCCCCAAAACGGAAACCGCCGCCGACCCGGAGCCGCAGGGCTGGATCTCGAGCCAGTCACGCGCGCAGAACGGCAAGTACCCGTCGCCGCTTTTGGCGCTCACCACGGACGAGTTCTCGCAGTGGATCGCCGACGAGGTGCTTTCGGGGCCAGATCACGTGACCAGCCTTGTTCAAATCTTGGCCGAGCACCGGGGGTTCCAGATCCGGCTCTACGCGCTCCAGGTGCTCGAGGCGGTCGTAGCCACGCGGCCCGTACGCGCCAAGGAAACCGTGTTAAATCTTCCGTTGGCGGTTTCGACGATTGTGGCGGTTTTGGACGACGCCAACGATCCTGTACGGAACGAGGCGATTCTCCTTTTGATGGCCTTGTGCAACCACAACTACAACCTCCAGAAACTAGTGGCATTTGAGAACACATTTGCGCGGATCTTCGCCATCATCGACGAGGAGGGCGGCATCCGGGGGTCCATAGTTGTGCAGGATTGCATGACTCTCCTCACCAACTTGCTCATGTACAACGCGTCCAACCAGACGTTTTTCTTGGAGACCGAATGCGTGCCGAGGTTGGCGCAGCTCATTGCAGAGCCCCTTGAAACAGGCGCTCCAGACTCGTTAGATTCCCCAAATATGGTGCTTGTGCCCCCCATTGTATGGACCGAGCAGCGGGTGCAGAACATGGCGGTGTTGCTCGATATCTGCCGGTCGTTCGTGGACCCGGAAAACCAGCACTTGGTGGACAACCAGGCCAAACTCCACTCGCTGGGGATCTTTCTTAGTATCTTGCGGATCGTGTTTTCGCCGCTCATGGAGACCAAGATCCGCAGGGCCGCGTTGCAAGCCACGGGCGACATCATTGCCAATAACGCGCTGTTGCAGTTGCAATTTGCGCACATCGACGTGCCGTACGTGGACCCGTCGGTGCCGTTGCAAGTGCAGAAATACTCCGAGGCCATTCCGGCGCCGCTTGCGCTTTTGAACTGGGCGCTTTTGACAAACTCGGTGCACGTGTTCGAGGTGCGGCTTGCCGCCATGTACTGCCTCTCCAGATTCTTTCTGGGCAACACGGACGCGAAAGCTGCGTTTTTGTTGGACCAGATCAAGGCCACCAAGAATCCAGACTACTATTCCGAGAGCAGGCTGATGGAACCGGACGCAGATTCCAATGGAGATGCCAATGGAGAAGCCAATAAAGATGCCAATGGAGAAGTTTCAAAGGCCGATAATCCAGAAACGCAACTGGCTCCCGCACCTCTCCTTGACGATGCTCACAAGACGCCCTACGCCAATATCTTCACCACACTCACGGTGTTCGATTTCGACGTCAAGCTCAATCCCTACAGTGTGTGGTTTTCTGCCATCACGCTCGTCTACCTTATCAGCGACTGCCCTGAAACGAGGCAGATGGCGAGGGAAATGAAGGTAGGAAGCGCCGAGGACGGCGAGGAGGAAATGTCGGCCATCCAGGCCATTGCTGGTATGCTTATCGCGAATCTCGAAAACGCAGACCCGCGCATTGCTATCGGATACATGGTGCTTTTGACTCTCTGGATGTACGAGGACTTCGATGCCGTCAACGACTTTCTTTCCGACGCGTCGATCATCAAGACGATCGTGGGGTTCCTTTCCAAGAATTCGACCGAGCTGTCGGAAATCGTGCAAGGAATGGGCTCGGTGCTTGTTGGTGTTTGCTACGATTTCTGCACGAAGACCTCTCTGGTGCCCAGGGAAACTCTATATGAGCTCATTAGCAAATCCCTTGGCGCCGACAGCTACGCACTCAAGGTCAAGCAGTTCAAGAATAATCCAGTGTTGAAGCAGTTTGATGGTGATCTTGACTGTGAGTTCGAGAGGGACGCTTCCGGCCTCCCTGAGTTGTTCTTCATTCTGGAATATGTCGAATTGGTTAAGGACAACTATTACCGAATCCGAAAGTCGTTGTCCCGGGGCCCGCATTTCGAGCCCCGTTCCAGAATCTCGTTCGAGATATTCGAGGAAATGGAAAACAAGAACGTCGAGCTCAAAAAGTCTCTTGAGGACTTGAACTTGAAGGCCGATGAAAACGACAAGAGCCTCAAGTCGAAGGTTAAGGCCTGTGAGGCACAACTCAAGTCCAAATCTGAGCTTTTTGAGCAGCGTAGCACAGAACTTCTGAACATGAAAGATGACAAAGAAGCAATGGACAAAAAACTAGAGATTCTTTCGGAGAATATCAGGGTTTTGGAGGCAGACAAAAAGAAGTTGCAGTCAAGCTCAGAGCATTACACCGCGGAATTTCACAAGCTCTCGAAGCAGACTGCACAAGACGAAGAGACTATCAAGCTGTTGAGACAGAAAATCACCGATATTGATGCAGCTAAGCAAAAAGCAGAGGATGGTATTAACAAGATGAGTCGGGAACTCTTTCAGCTCACAAAGCAAAAGAAAGAGGCCGACACTAAGATTGTCAACCTCGAGAAGGAGCTTTCGGGGCTTACTTCAAAACATGAGAAGAGCATCCGAGAGTATCAGACCGCTATCGATTCCTCCAGAAAGGCAAACGAAGAGCTCAAGACAAAGCTTTCATTACTCGAAGGTCAAGGAGCCAAGATTGGTTCTTCTAGCGATGAGCAAGCTGCAATTAAGATTCGTGACCTCCAAGCGAAGGTCAAAGACATAGAAGAGGCCAATGATAATTTGATGGAGAAACTCAGATCTGCCGCATCGGTGGTTTCTGGATTGAGGTCTGATAAATCTGGTTTGGAAAAAGAGAAAGAGTCCTTGGAGCTCGAGTTGGCCAAAGCTTATGAAGATTTGGAAGCCCTCACTCAATTAATGGAAGAAGTTGACGAGCTCAAGGAGCCTCGAGAGTCGTCAGGACAAGACTCCACGATTGCGCAGCCTCTAGTCTACACAAGCCAAGAGGTACAAGCTATTTCGGCAGAGAAAGAGAGACTTGAAGTCCGCCTTTCGCAATCTATGGAGACAATCGAAAAATTGCAGTCCACCCTCACGGAAGAGAGAGCTAAGTTGGATCATGCTACTAAGTCTTTTGAAGCTCAGCCCCTCAATGGAAAAGGGTCTTTTGTCTCTGGAGACAGTGCTGATGTCTCTGCTTCAACACAAAAAGCTGAGCACGGGGAAACTTCTCAGCAAGAGGATCGGAATGACGCAGTGAATCTTTCGGAAACGAACGATGAACTCACTACTTTGCGGTTGGAATTAGAACGATTGAAAGAGGTTCACGCGTCCAAAACTCTGATTTTTTCTCAAAACATCGACCTGCTTGCCAAGGAGCATTCGGTGGTGATCGCGGATTATGAAAAGCTCAAAGAGCAGTACGAGCAATTGAAGAAGGAAACTGAATTGCAGCCAAGTGGGTCCTTCGATACTAATCTTGAGGAGCAGTTAAGAAGATCTATCAAACAACGAGAAGTGGAGTTGGAGATCTCATCAAAACGGATCAAGGACCTTGAGAAGAATATCGAGATGCTTTCTGAAAGTGCAAGCACATCGATGGTGACCTTCAAAAGCAGCCAAGATTCATTGAAGTCCAGGATCAAGCAGTTGGAAGAGAATAAGAGAAAGATGCTTCTCGAGATTGAGGAGTTTGAACAAGAAAGAAAGAAAATGATCTCAGACTTTCAGGAGGCTTATGATGAGCTCGATAGTGCGTACATGGATTTGGAACTCCTGCTGAACAATCTCGAGAAACATAAAGATAGTTTGGAAAAACAACTTAAAAAGCTCGAGAAAGATTCATCCGACAAGATTGAAAAACTCACGAACGAGAGCGAAAAGTTGAGAAAAGAATTGAGCGAGGCTCGAACCGAAAGAGATAATATCAGAAGAGAATACTACGAATTGGAGAAACTGACCAATATCATTGGAAGTGAACTTCAGGCCAAGGAGGCCCTTTTACAGGCCATCAGTAACAAGGGAGCTGATCTCGCTGCCAAGGATAAGATTGTGATTGAGATAAAGGAAAAGCTTGCAAGCACCATAGCTGAACTAGGCGAGTCCGCGCAACAAATCAGATTGTTGAATGAGGAAAAAACGTCTTTGAGCAAAGTGAATGACGAGATCTTTGCTCAACTCGAGCAGGCGAAAGCAAAGATAAGGGAACTTGAAGGTCAAAACGTGGCTGAGTCAGAAAAGCTTGAAAGGAGTTTCGAAGAGAACAAGAAGCTAGCTTCCGTGCAGAAAAATCTTTTCGAGGCTAACAAAGCCAATGGCGAACAGATCGCCAAAATTGAAGCGCTCGAGAAGGAGATTGCCGAAGCAAGAGCCAGCTTGAACGCTTTAAGTCTGGCGTTAGATGAGCAGCGCAAGCTCAGTTGTGAGAGTTCTCTGACCGCGGTTTTGGAGTTCACAGAAAAGAGCACCAAATTGGAAAAATCGATTATTGAAAACCAGGAGATGCACGATAAAGAGCTCGAGCAAGTGAGAATATCGACTCAAGAGCAAGTTCAGACATTGAATGATGTGCTCACTGCCCTCAGAGCAGAGAACAAGAGATTGAAGGAAGAATCTATGCAAAAGGACGAGTCGAGCGATGTTGAAACCCAGAACAGTGAAATAATGGATCTCAAACTTCGTATTGAGACAATGCAAGCAGAGCTTTCTAAAGTGACGCTTGACCTTAGTAAGTGCGAGGAACAGCTTTTCGAGAAGGAAGTCGAACTCAATACTAAGGAGCAACAACTAGAGGATCTTGCTACGGTTCATGACCTGGAGAAGAGCATACGTTCATCTGAGCTTGCCGAAGTGAGAGATGAACTCGACAGGGTGAAGAAGAGTGCTCTCGCTCAAGAGAAACTAGTTGAAACTTTGAGGAAAGAAAAGGACGACTTGGCACAAAGAATTGAAGAGTCGCAAAAGGAGATAGCACAGTCCGAAAAGAAAATTGAAAAATTCGTAACTTTTGAACTGGAACAGGAAATTGACTCAGGAGATCTAGGAAACAGCCCGGCTCGCCCAGAAACCTTGAAGAAGGATCTGGAAGACTCGAGGATAGCCCACGATTCCCAGGTAACATTGCAAGCAGACTTAGTTGAAAAGACAATCGAACTACAGAAAGTTAGCGAAGAGCTTGTGAAAGCACAATGCTTGATCAAAGAGTTAGAGGAAAAAATAAATTCACCGAGGGATCACGACTCTCTGCACAATGAGTACCCAGGGCCCAAGGATGAAAGTGATTTGCACAATTTCCAAACTGAAATAAAGGCGAGGAAAGATTCCGGTGCAAATGGGCAAGTTTTGACCCCGGAAGCAAAGAATGAATCGCCCGACAGAAACGAGGACGAAGAAGGCGCCGAGAGCCAAGCTCAGATCGACGCCTTTTCGGTAGAGACGCAGGCTCGCGACACCAAACACACAGAAAAGATCAAGAGCTTAGAAACGAGTCTACAAGAGAAAGTGGATGAACTTTCCAAAGCTGAGAGCGAAATTGTCGAACAGCGTGAGCGGTTGTTGGCAGCTGAAACTAAACTTCAAGAAATGGAGGAGATGCTGGAAGAATATGCAGCTAAGCAGGAAGCCGCACTCAAAGCCAAATTGGAGGAATCTGAGAAGCTTTTGCTCGCAAAAGAAAAAGAAATCGAGAAGTTGACAGAAACTGTTGGCTCGCTTGAAGAAAACCTGGATGCAACCAAGCTGGAAAAGGAGCAGGCGATGGGCTTACCGGAGAGTACCCAGCTCGAAAACTCCACAGTGGATACCGCCCGAGAGGAGGACTTTGCAGACTTGGTCCTACTTTGCGATCATCAGGAACGAACAATCGAGAAATATAGGAGAAAATTACGGGCGCTTGATATTGAAGTCTCTGGCGACGAAAGCGAAGGGGAAGATCTTTTATAGTTACGCTGAGCTCTAGCGTTGGAGTGGATATGAGAAGCGTGCCATGGGTTTATTTCTTCCCGAATAACAATGCAAGTACAGAAAAAAACGAATATATACGAACTTGACGTGAACGAATTTGAATTCACAAAAGAAATAAAGTAAAGGAGGGAGGGACTCGTCAACTCTGTATTGAAAAAAAGGGATGCTAAAAAGACATGGGCTGGCCCAGAACTCGCGATGTTAATGCTTGAACCAGCACCAGAGTGCTCTTTGAGTTCAAGCGCCGAGTCCCCGATTAGCGCCTTCTAAACTTTTAGTCATGCAAATAGATAAGGCACCCCTCGCCAGACTATGCAAATATGAAACTGCGTCATGCGCTAGCCTCCCCTAAACAATGGCGCCCACATGAAAAGACCCTTTCGAGGCAGCCGTGCATCTCGCGTATGCAAGCCACGCGCAAAACGCAGCTGCCGCGCTAAGCTAGGCAAGTGGAAAAAAAAGAGTGAGGTTCCGCAAACCTCTCGCTCCACACTTCTAGGGCCCCGCATTCTACCTTGCCCGCAGATTAGACACCCCTTCTTCTCTTATAGACATGATTCTTCTCATAGATTCGTACGACTCGTTTTCGCACAACTTGCGGCGGCTCATCGAGGTCAATACGCGAAAACAGGTGGTGACCATCTTCAACGATACTTTTGCGCCTCTGGAGTACGAAAACGCGTTTCAGACGTGGATCCAGTACTTCGATTATATAGTGGTAGGCCCCGGGCCCGGGCATCCGCAAACGCCGAAAGACGTCGGCATTGTAGGGTGGCTTTTCCGGCGGTTTGCACAGAATCCAAAACAATGCGTGCCTGTGCTTGGGGTGTGTCTTGGGTTCCAAAGCATGTGCCACGAATTTGGCAACACGGTCCTGCGATTGGACGCGGTGAAACACGGGCAGATTTACAGCATCACGCCTGTGGCGAGTGAGCTATTCGGGCAAACGGACGCGGATTTACAGCCGTTTCCTAGCGTGCGCTACCATTCCTTGCATGTCTCCCTTTCCGGCTTGAACGACGCGATACTTCCGCTTGCCACGTGCGAGGAGACCGTGCTGGAATCCCACGGAAACAAGCACCAAAGTAAGATTTTGATGGCGGGCAAACACGCGTTTTTGCCGCTTTACGGCGTGCAATATCACCCGGAATCGGTCTGCTCAGCGCAGGGCGACTTGTTAGTACGTAATTTCGACAGATTGGCGCAGAACTACAACTCAAAAACGCGCCCGGAACTACTGCAGATGCAGAAAAGGGCCGAGTTGGTGCAGATCAGCGACCAGATGGTCAATGGCCGGCTGGTGCACGAGTCTTTTCTTGTAAAAGACGGGTCTTTCGAATGCCGCGGCTCGCCTCAGGTTTTTGTGCAGCAATTTTCGCCAAAACACAAGGACACCATGCCCATCGACGTGTGCGAGTATTTTGCAAAGGCCAACACCGATTTCACGTTTCTCAACTCCGCAGCGGACCCGGGCGAGTGGAGTATAATCGGGTTGCCTATTAGAGACCACAGCGAGGTGATTTTCCATTCGGTCGAGGAGCCGGAGGTCGTGCGGACGCTGAAATACAAGCTGGCGGCCGCTCCAGACCTCAAAAACGTCGCTTCCATGTGGCAGTATCTCGCGTCGCAAATGAAAGAAAAGTACGTTTCGCGAAGCGCTCTTGAAGCGTCGCTTGGGCCAGTCCACACGCGCAAATTCCCGTTTTTCGGCGGCTACATGGGCGTGATTTCGTACGAGGAAGGCCAGTTCTTGGATTTGGCGGAAATGCAGCGCCCGTGCGCGGGAAATACACCGGATACAACGCTCGTGTTTATTGAACGTTTCATCCTCTACGACCGGGTGGAAAACAGCTGGTTTTTCGTCTCGATCAAGCCAGACGATGCCGAAACATCCGAACGCATAATCACCGCCCTCTGCCAGGCGCCAGATCTCCGGATCGACCCGCAATCTGTTCCGAAAAGCGTGCGTGAATTGTGCCATGCGGAACACGAAAAAACCAGGTACGAGTTTCCGTCGCGGGAAATATATAACCGGCAGTTTGCAGCCTGCCAGGAGCATTTGCACGCGGGCGACTCCTACGAGCTTTGTCTTACCACGCAACTGAAGCTTTTCCTCCCTCTGTATTTGAGGCCTTGGGACATATATAAGG
>JAKUBE010000118.1:0-28083 GCA_030674755.1 Metschnikowia henanensis | reverse complement strand
TGGAAGAGTTGAGTAAAGCTGATCACAAGCAAAAGTGGTGGAAGAAAAGAATGGGTCGATTTGACGAATCGTACCTTCCTTCCAGCGATGACGAGACTTAAATAGCTACATTTTCAAAACACGCTGGGAGCAGCAACCTTCAGCGACTTCGCACACCAAGTCTTTTTTTGATCTTTTTCCTCAGTTGTGGCCTCGTAATGGCCTGGTCATTGATCTTTCTACAGGGCCGACAAACGTTTTGCTGGTCTAACAAAGTCGCCGGGTATATTTCTCCGCAAGCCAAGCCGGCATTGCATATACGACCATCCAAGGCACGCCTTGGCGCTTGAGGCGTAAAAATAGTGCGGTTCTCGGATTTATTTCGGGTGTCAGATGGGCATGATGAGCACATAAAATCACTATAAGATTCATTATTACCTCGCGAGTTTCCCTGCTTCAAACAGAAGCAAATTTCGTGGCCTTTTTTCGTGATTCAAATTAGACTATATTTGTTGACGAGTAACCTCATACCACTTGCTTCGACCTGTTTCTTTCGAATACTGAGAGAGGCTGTATTATAAGTTTCAAGAAGGCCAGGCTCGTCTATGAAGCCAATTTTTCAGAATAGAACAACTGTGAACACACGCTGAAACCTACGCTCAAGCGTTAGTCCGATTGTATTGCTCTTGCCATTCTCAGGTGATGCTTAATTTAGCCGACCGCGTCGTGCGAAAATGGCATGTTACAATGCACAATGCTAGGCTTCGTGCATATCGGTAAAGGGGTACGAGACGAGACTAGCAAATTAGGAGCTTTATCAGTAATTGTCACTCTTTCTTATCAGTAGTGGCTTTCGATGACTTTCATAGCATGAGCCAATGAACTTTTGACATTCAGAATCGGAGCATCAAATGAACTTTTGTAAGTTTTTTAATTTGACTCTTGCAATCGCGACCCGGGGATGCGCAGTGCGCACCGTATTTCCTGCGGCATTTTACGACAAATCAGATGGCAATATATCAAGCTACGTCAGGGCCCTTAATTGTCAGTAGAAATGAAGACAATATGAATATTTTGATTCTAGAACACAGCAATACGATACTACCATTTTCTTGCCTAATCCGACTTTTTGTCATTCACTAATTGTATAGTCTTTCGCTGTCAACGACAAAAATACAGTTGTGTCCACCGACGGGCGGAGGTGTATGCCGGAAGAACGCCCGTTCCACACGTCATCTGGGAAAGTCTTTCATGTCTCGCTCAAGGGATAGAAAATTTATTGGCAAGCAATTTTGTTTCTTTTGCATCTCTCATTCCATTACATGGAGAACTAGTTCAATTTTCAGCCTTAGTAATGAGAGAAAGCTAATCTTGTTAATGGTTTTGCTGCCCCCCATGCCTGTCCGCACCTCCCAGCTCGCACAGCTTACCCCGTAAACTTGCCGTAAATGAAGTCCGCGAGAATGTATTTTTGCCTGTCAACAGCAACCGCCTAACGTTGCCTAATTAGTTCAAGTCCCGCTTTTTTCTTGATTTGCAATTTGTTGTGTGCTTCCCAGGTAGCTCTTTTTTCATCTTTGTGTTGGGTTTGTAAAAACGACTTAGAGAGCCAAGTGTGTGGAAAAGAAAGATCATTCTCGTCACCGACTAAACACACAGCCCCGCCTCGCCTCGTACATTCCCACCTGTCGGCCCGACTTTTTGGTGCAAGACGGCATATAGGCAGCATATTCTCGCAATTTCGGACAGCTGCGTCGTTGCCATGGGCCGTATCTCCGGTGCCAAGCTTATACGGATTTAGCCCAGGGCTGAGAATTTCCATATGAGTGACCTGATCTCTTTGAAGAAAGAAGAAATTTTGCAGGGGATTATTTGAGAACCGTTTGTGAGTACTGATTCCGAGCTTGCTTGAAGCTCAAACCTTCTCGTATCTTAGAAACATTGCCGGCTATTTGGTCATTTTGCACCGAAAAAAGGGCGTCTGTACAGTTCCATCTCGTACGCCCCACGCAAGCAGGCGATCCCTCCCCCCATCCGTACGACTCGCAAAACTGAATTTTCTCCCTGGAGGGAAAGAATCTCTTGATACAACCGCATATATCGTACTCTTCTGTGTTGCCCACAGAAGTTTTCAACGCACCAAACACGGGCTATTGTCAGCAACATAGAGATCTCTGAACTGGCTGGCATAAAGCACGGATATTTGCATTCTAATTCACACCTTCGATCTTCCTCCATTCCATCGACATGGATGTATTCAGCTCTGCTCTTAAAAACCCGTTGCCACCGGCACGAAGAAAGTCAGAGCAGCCGAAATCTGAGTCCGGCGAATCGCCGGAAGCCTTGCCCAAGACTAGCCCCAAACTCGAGGTGGAATCTACCACCTTGCCCGCGTACTCGCCTGCTCCTGCCCAACCAGCTCCACAGTTTGAAGCGCCGTCGCTGTCCCTGGATAACAAGAGAAAGAATCTGAGACGAAGACACAGAAACTCCCACTTGGGGTGTGGCATTTGCAAGAAGAGGCGTATTAAATGTGACGAACACCTACCCCAGTGTTTCAACTGTATTAAGGGCAGGCTACATTGTGCATACTTGAACCTCGACGCACCCGCGAGAAACGCCTTGAGATTAGCTCAGCACAACCAGAGTCTACGTGACGAGCGTGAAGATGGCTCGTCTCCTAAACGACAGGACAAGACTGCGCCATATGGCGACGAGCCTAATGATGCGAATGCCCGGCCGCCACACTATCCATCCGTGATGAACTCCCACAACGAGACCCTACCTGCGCGGGCAAACAAGGTCGGAAGCGCAGGTTCACGCAAACTGTCTGCTGTTATCAATCCTGGACCACCACTGTCGATACCTCCGCCCATACCTCCGTCTCTGTCGATGATGCAGCCCATGTACGTGCCACTTTATCTGATGCAGCCACTTAATCCCGGAATGCCCTACACTCAGCTTCCTATACAAATGATCCCAGGCCAGCACCCGCAACAAATCATGTATCTGGCGGAGCAGATTCCAATGCAATATGCTTCTCAGCAAGTGCTGAATATGCCGGGCTCGGCAATCGGCCCTCTGCAATACATGTACTATCCGCCGCCGCCACAGGGTCCTGTTCAGCCGTATGAAACGCACCCTGCTAATGGCTACATGTATCCAAGAGGGCAGTATGTCTCTGCGCCTTCAAGGCCTGAAAATGGCGTCTACCCCTCGCATTTTCAAGCCCCTAGCATCATGGTTTCAGCTCCACGAGCGGAAAACTCGGGCCCCCCGTCGGCAGCTCAACTGACAACCGCCTCTCATCCAACTCCGTCCTCGAGCATAAGCCCTATTGCATTTACAAAATGTGCGGTCACACCGAGCCTTCCATCCTTGGTGCACCCAGATGTCCATTCTACTTATCCAGATAGTCATTCCACGAGCACCAAGGGCCTCAAGAATTTGTCGTTGTGTTCTACGGCTCTGCAACTGAATTCCGTATCTCTGAGAACTAGTCCGCTGTTACCTTCTATGACAGGAATAGCCACGTTTCAAGGCAACGCGTCAATCAAACTCGCCCCTATCGAGAGTAAAAAGGACACAATCAAGCGGGAAGCAGCCAGTGCTCATTTTGCACCTAACGAGACTGAGAAGATTTCTTCCATCAAGATGCTTTTATCCTAACCCGTCTTTGGAGCTGGCCTACTTTGATTTTATTCTCATCAGTATCTGCAGGGTAGTCGATAACTTTATACTGCCTCTATGGTGGACTTCGTTTTCTTTGCTAGCGGTGAGCTTTTCACCTGGTTAATATTGCGTAAATTTACGTTTGCAGGAAAGCTAAGGCAAGCAATGGCTTTCGTGTGTGCTCGGATATTAAAGAGAAAAACGATAAACGCGCTGGCTCAGTATACTTCAAAATGTGAATCGGGGTATCGCTATGCCGAGAGTAATAAATAGATTACGCCACTAACTTTTGTCGTGACGCAGTGATCCCTCTTTCAAAGACATTGATTCTGTTGAAGTCGGCTGATAGCCCTTTTTTGCGTCACGAGAATGCCGCTATAGTGTTGTACGGCGTCGAGGTTATTTTGTACCTGAGCAATCATATCGGCACTCCCCAGCTCGTGAATCCTGGGTTTGCGGGGAAATGCGGCGTTGTGCTTGTCTCGTTGCTTACAAGACCGGCGAAGCTTAAGTTTCTTGTGTTCCGCGACGTGATCTTGGTGATACTGTGATCGAAACCAGTGCAAAAGTAGGGGTTCGAAATCTCGTTGTGGGTCTGAAGTCGATGAACAAAGCGTTAGATTCAATTGATCATATTCATGGGACAAACAAGACATGGGACAAGAATGCTATGAGCTCGGTTGATAATACTCGTTTGATCGGAAAACACATGCCTGTGCGTACGCAAGAGATTGCTGATGGTGGAGAAGATAGCGAAGCACAGTCCGAGGGCCCAAAAGTAATTAAAGAAACAAGCGGGCTGGCAAAGCCTCCTAAGAGCGTCCAAGCATTTTCACTTGACAGCGCCAAGGACCTCTTGTCTAAATTGAAACATGATCTTCAGCACATTGTACACACTGTTGATCACTTAGTTGAGTCTTGAGTAATCGAAGCAATTAGTCACGGGTTAAATAGAGGAATATTTGTTTCAAAAAATGGGGAACGATTTCTGTTAATTTAGCCCCACGACTAGAGCACAGTGGACTATACATTTATCAGCTGTTGCAGCCACATTATACTAAATAAGACATGCGCCTTGCTGCGCGTCTGGTTTGATCCACGCGTGAGCATTCCGTATCTTTCAAATCTCAGATGTACCTTAACTCGGGTCTAGGTAGGGGTGCTTGAGGTCAATTCTCCGAAATCCATTACTACAGGCCGAACATAGTTCAGCAGAATGGATAGCTCGTCGAACTACTAATCGAGCTCGTTGCTAAGTGCGTATTTGAGTGAGTCTGAATCGTGCACGCCTAGTCATGAATCAATTCCCTAAATTCACATACATGAGTCTTCCTTACTGAATGACCAAGTGAATCATACACATGATTCAAATACAGAGAAAAAAACTTTGGAAACGTCCACTTCAAATCGCAGAGTCTCCGCCATACCTTCCCACTCTACAGTTATATCTCTGAGGTTATCTGTCTGGGACATATCTGATGATTTGGACTTGCAAAGTGTTCGATTGACAATGGCTAAATTCGAAACGGAGAGGCCACACAGGAAAGAATATCAGAAGATTAAACTGCGGCTTTTGAGAGAAGAGAAAAAACCACAGCCGTGTGGTGATGATGAGCGATTTTTCGCATATGTAATCCTGAAATTAGAGGCTCAGTATTACTAGTTTGAGAAAGGCCAGCAACTCGATGTCAATTGGTCAGACGCCGCAGAAGTCTTCTTTTTCGGTGAAATCATCGACAGTATCTTCACAGACAAAGCGCACCTATTGAACTACCTAGTTGAGAGCTCATATGAGCTCGGGTAGGTCCGGTTCTCCAATTTGAACAAGTTCCATGTAGACTCAGACCACAATTTGGAAGTGCTTCTACAAGACTTGCGGCTCATGTTGAGCATAGTAAACGGCGTCTTGGATCAGTATGCCCTATCAGGTGATAACATTGAAAGACCTGAACTCTTCGAGATTTTCTCCCGCCAAGCGAATGATGATGAGGGTTTGTGCATCCCCATAGCAATAGCAATGTTCGGCAATTGGCTACTTACGTTCAACAAAGATAATGCTCTTGCGAGCAACTATGAGAACACGCTCATATTGGACTATTTCCGAAAATCTGCTCGGCTTTCTTTGGTTCTCAACAAAGCTAAAGACTCACTTGAAGAGCGCACAACTACGTTCTCAAAAGATTTTCTTCTGGATCTCGACAAATATTGGGGCAAAGACAATAGAAGCGCCTTGTCAATCAGCTTACACGGCCTAGGTGAGTACTATCAGTTCTCTTACAATCACGATGTTGCGGTTACATTGTGGGAGCTAAATTGTCACTTGACGGGAGATGCTGAGCTGGGTCAATTGGCAATTTTGGGGTTGACAACCGGTTTTGGATTGGGAAACCACAGCAAAGCACACAATCGATTTGGCAAGAAATCCAAGTCTAAAAAGTTCATCGCGAAGCGACGGATTGCACATCTTTATCGGATCTTAATGCAATCGCCTAATTTTGATGAGTACGGTGTTTCATGGGTGACAAAGAAAAAGTATGACTAAAGCTTTAGTGGTCTGAGAAGCAATAACAGTGGCCATGTATTGTTAGTTTGTTACCTCCAGTTTAACTTTCATCATTTCAATTCTTTGTGTTCGCTTGAGTGGCTTGAGCAGCTGCCTCAGCCTTTTTTTTCTTCTTGTCATCGATTTGCTCGACCTTCACCTCATTCAAGCCTTGCTCTTCCAACAATTTTTCAATATATGCGCGAGCCTCGTCGCTGACATCTCCTTGGACCAATATCTCTTCTTTCTTCTCGGCGTTCTTTGTGACAGATGCACCCGTGGCAAATTTCAGAGCGAAAGTTTTCGCTAATTTCTTCATGTCGATATTAAATACTTCCAACCCGCTTATGGAGATGATGTGCTTTCTTTTATTTCTCTCGATCCTCTTGATCACAACTTTGGAAGAAAGCTTCTTTTGCAATTCACGTTCCAATTTGGCCTCTTCACGAGCCAGCTTCTTTTCCAACTCCTTGTGTATCTTTTCCTCTTTTTCTATCGAGAGAGTGGATGTGGCATTAGCTAAGGCCTCATCGGAGTATAACTTTTCATAGAGCTCTATCTCATTCTGGCCAAGCCACTCCCTACACCTCTTCAATGAGAGCCCAAACTCGCAATATTCTGGAGGGTACGAGCACACGCCGCAGTATGTAATTATTCTGGGTGTTACTTCCGACATTTTCAACGATATCGATTTATGATAGGTGGAACTAATGGGTGGACAACAGTTCTTGAGGCATCATGTGCAATTCTCATTTCAGAGGTACGATTTTTGCTCCTACTGTATAGAGAAGAGCCGTTCGCGGGCCAAAAGCTTGTAGCGATGAATCCTCAAATTAGGCAAGTGCAGCTCACCCCTCTCGTATTCAGTTAGTGCATAAATCTAAATGACTCGTGCCATTCGAAATACGAAGCACACTGTATGGTGCATTCAAATGGCGAAATCTTCACAAATTTCGAAAGAACGAACAGGCCTTACGGCCTCAAGCTCAACGCATTTCCATAAGGCCTCTGCTTGTAAAAGCTTATCGTCGAACCTCTCATAAATCAAACTCAAGTGATACCAAACCTCGGGGCTGTTCAGACCATAAGGCCAGCAATTGCTGTAGCCTTCTAAGTAATTTTTCATGCGTACAAGCCCCGCGTCTCGATCTTTCTCAGACACAAAGAGTGACTCGCCGTCACCTTCCTCTGTGACAAGTAATCGACACATACCGACAAGCGTCAAACCGTAAGTTTTTTTGTTGTATTCCTCCTTTGCGGAGTGAAGCCCTTCAAATGACCTTTCAAATTCTTGAAGAGCGAGGCGTTTTCTGTGCTGCGAGGTCAAGAATCCCAAGTACGTGTGAGTCTTTATGTTGGGCTTGTGAGCACTTTCTGCTTCCACGATACATTGCTCGGCTTCTTCTGAAAAACCAAGCTTCAAATAAATGGAAGCAGTCCATAACCAAACCTCTTGTAAAAGTCTTAGCTCCTTCTCTTCTTCAAGTCTTACCTCGTCTCTTTGTCCACGTTTCGCGACATTCTTTTTTCCCTGGCTTTCAATTGATAGACGTGATAGTCTCTTGATAGTATCTTTGCTCGGGCGGTTTCGAGTTGATGGTTCGCTTGGGCTGTGACGAGCATCAGTAGGGTCCATGACGCTAGGGCGATGAGAATATTTGATCTCATGTCTAGCTTCCAGATTGTCGTAAACATCTTTCTCTGAACCGTTCGAATTAACAAACAATTCTGCGTAAAGAGAAAAGATATCTGGAATATGTTCCAAAATTGATTCGGCTCCATTTTTGGCTTCCCAAATCGCAAGCTGTGTCATTTTCAATTGAAGAATCTCGTACTTGGCATGAAATGGAATAGATGCCTCCGTAGCATAATGCTTCGCTAAAAAGATGCTTGCGATGTTCAAACCATCCTCGATCAATTGCTCGGACTCGCCCATTGTGTTCGCTTTGCCGTGAAGATAAAGAACCGCTTCATTTTCCTTTTGATCCCCCTCGTCAATCACTTTCTTGAAAAGACCCCCTGGCATAGTTGCTTTTTCCAAAGACTGTTTGTTATCGGACGCGCTGGTTAAGAGTGAAAGTAAATTCCATATTTTGAATGACTCTGGATGCTTTCTCAAAATGAACTTACACAATCTGATCGCCTCGCTGATAAATTGCTCATAAGCTAAGGCCAAAGCGTAATCCATTGAGCACTTCAAGCTTCCGCCAGGGTTAATTATCAAAGCATTTTTGTAGCACAACAAAACCTGTTGTTTGTTACTTTTGAGAGATCCGGAGTCAGCTGATGTGTACGTGCAGAAGAAATGGTGAAGGCTCCCCAATGAGGTCCATGCATTTGAGATGATCACAACAAAAGCACACTTATTGTCGAAACGCATATTGGGGTTGAATCTTTGGTATAAGAATGATAAGTGATTCTGAGATGTTTCAGATGCATCATCGTAAGCCAAGTCCGCGCCGGCGGCTAGCTGAGCTAAATATGTCTGAAGCTTTGCGGCAAACAAAGTCATGTCTTGTGTAACGGCGTCGATGCTGTTGTATTTGAATCTTTTGGATTGTATTTTTGCGTCTTGAATAATTGAGTGCAATGGATTGAACAGCGAGATGCAAAGAGAGTAGACATTTATCACTTGGAGAAGATCAGGGATTCTTCCCGTTTGAAGTTTTTCCTTTTCAACGTAGTCGGCATAAGTTTTGAAAGCTGCCAACGCCTCATCATATTCTCCCAAGTCTAGCAATGCCATTATCAAATTCAGGAGCACATGCTGGCTTTGGTAGGTTTTCTCTGTCATACTTATCAAAAAGTCTTTCGAAAGTTTTGGTTTGACAAAATGGGTGATAACAGGCCTATGAGTAGAAATGTCATTTAGCGTTTGATAGAATGTCTGGACAAAGTCCAACTCATGTGAATTTTCTTCGCTGGCGTCTGGAAAATCTTTTCGCTGCTTCAACTTCTTGTTGATGAGCTCATAAGTAAATTTCTTATAGTCTGATCCAAATGAAGAGTCAGTATACTTTATGTTCTCTTGTCTTAGGGTGTAGTTAGCGACTAACACGAAGGAACACACGTTGTTAGCAAAACTGAGCTTTTGAATGTCATTAAAATGAATTGGCATCTTGCCATTGACGGAAAGCTCCAATATAATGCCATCGAGAATCGAGTCAATCCATATATTTGCTGCCACTTGGCTAGTATGGCCATAACGTTCCAAAGAGTTCAAAAATACACTCCATACGGCCAGTCTATTGTGCGAGGCTTTACCCAACAAAGAATGAAATCTTGCAGACATGTAGTCCAAAAACTCTCGCTCAGCATTACTTTCCAATTTCATGGAGTGATCAATGCGAAAGCCGTTTAAGGTGGCAACTGCAGATTCGAAATCCTGAACCAAGATCTGTAGGTGGGCGAGCACTACCGAGGCGTAGTATACTTCTAAGTACGACTTGTCGGTATTTGAGTAACGCAAATTAAGGGTGTTCATGTACTTGATAAGCTGCTTGACATCATGTTCAGACTTTTCATCAGATATGGCACTGAGAATAGTCTTTGGTGAAACCTGCCCGAGTGTCGATTGAAGTTTTTGATCGACCATGATCACCTGATGAAGGTAAATTTCAGAGTTATGAAACTCGGAAACCTTCCGAGGAATCGAGCCGAAATTGAGTGTTTGTAATAACGACTGGTATTGGGCGGACAACATGAGCGTAGCTTTCTGTGAGGTGAGGGCGATGTGGTTTGCGGTTTTAATGTAAAAATGCTACGCAATTGGCTTTCCTGTTTGTTGAAATGAACGATGGACTGTCAGATTGTGATAGGATGCGCCAGGTAATAAGTTTCAATGCAAAATATGCCCAAATGGAGACGCTCTATCCATGAATCTAGAAGTGGAGAAGGCTGAAGAATTAGGATCAAGCAAGGCGAACGTGCGACCTCAGTGGGCCGCGGAAGATACAAGGGCAGTAGCGACATCTGCCGTGCTTTTCTGAGATTGATGGTGCAAAATACGACGGAGCTTTACGCCAGCTCTTTCTCGAACTCTCATAACCAGGACAATTCAAAAACCTTAATCCAACAAATAAAAACAATGATCTGCACTTTTAAAGCCGCTATCGAGTGGCTACACTCACGTGCCACAGGGTTGTGATTATTCTTAATACCTGCATATGATGTTCATTTGGGACTACACGCAACATGCAGGATTTGCAACGTAATCTTTCGAATACGTCAAGTTACTGACTTCTGTAAAAAATGAGACTCTTTGATTTCGGTGAAACTTTGACTGTGTTTTTTGGCTTGTAAAATATATATAAATTCCGTATTTGATACAATATTTCATAAGAACTCACATCTCACATCTACGGCATTCCTTAAACAATGCAAAAACAAGGGTTCGCGCTCTTGCTTGAGATTGCAATTCGTAACCCACTTTCAGAAATTTACAGCGCTAGGGACGCAATTCCATTCTCCCCTATCCATAAGCAAAGAAGACACACAGCGTAGGCTCAAATTTTTTAATTTCAATAACCAATTTATCGCTATATATCGAGATTGAGGGATTTCAATAATTTCTGAGTGTCTGCGGCAATCTTTGTATTATTGTTGCAAATTTTGATGAGATTCTTTGGATCAGCATCTTTCGAAAACCTTGTAGAGGCCTGGAAGATCTGCAACTTGAACAACTTGGTCAATTAAGGTCTCGGGGGCGAGAAAGATTCTTCGTAGTTCGGGAAATATTGCGTGCTCTAATTTGGAGTTGAGCTTCTCTTCCTCCATGATTGCGAGCAGCCTTTCTTCATCTGTGTTACCCCGTGAAATGCGATCAGGAACATACAACAAAGCCAACTCCCTGAGAATACCTGCAAAGCATTCCTTTTCATTCTGGTAATCCACCTTTGTTCCAAGCCTATAGATAAAAAATGATATTTTTGTTTTGGATGGGTACACATCTCTCAAGAGCATCGGCAATTTCACTAGTGCGCCTTCTGAGAATTCCAATTGAAAATACTCAGCAAACATATCCTTCATTTCCGTAATTTGACTTATGACTGAATTGATCTCTGCTAGCTCGGGATGGTTTTCATAGAGTGGTTCAATGATCAGTCTTAAACCTAAGGGCGTCTCAAGCACGTACTCTCCATAATTTGCAAATTCCGAAAGAGCAACTTGGTAGTAAAATTGGTTAAGTACAGCTCCATAATCGCATAAATAAAGTTTGACATCATATTGGAAGCAAGACAAGCGTTTGTTTGCATCCACGATCCCGACATTCACAAGATTGGTGAATATGTTCGTAAGAGGCCGATGTACGTTGTGGCTCAATTCATCTCGTAGCTCCACTATACTATCTAAGCACACTTCTTGTCTGGGCTTGTTGAGTTGACTTGATTCCAAATCAGCTTGCAGCAGAAGCATTGAACCTCGTGATTTGGCAACGCTTCCACCTAGTATCTGAGACCCCAAAGAGTTCTCTGTATTCTCTTCAAAAGCGGAATCTGGACTCGGAGGCATGGCGGGCACCGTCACCGAACCAGAATCTTTTCTAACAAACTGGTTTATTTTCAGCTGCGAAGCATCTACTCTCACCATCTTATGTTCCTGTCTGTACTTCTTGGCAGAGTTTGTCACTTCGTCCATAGCGATCCCATCTGACTGTCTCTTCAAAACACTTTGTTTAAACGTGCGTGAACCTTGCTTGGCAAACAACACGTCATTAAGCTGACCGCTAATCCAGTCGATGATCTCATCCTCGTTCAAAAAGCGCACTTCTCGCTTAGTAGGGTGGATATTAACATCAAGATTCTCTGGCACGATTTCAAGACTCACATACACGAAAGGGTGATTACCCTTTGGTAGAAATGTCAGAAAAACTGTACTTATGGCTCGTCGAATAGGGTCACATGCAACAAGTCGATTGTTTATGAAAATAATGGGGGGTGCTCTGCGCTTGTTATTGTAGTTGAGCCCTGAGACTGCTCCCTTGAATCTGGTGAGACCAAAGTCGGGGCCGGGAAAGTCAAATTCGATCAAATCACTCGCTACAGAGCTGCCGAATATGCTTCGGATTCTCTCTTTAAGAGGCGCCAGGGGTCTTGTTGACACGGCCGGTAAAGATTCGCCAAACTTTTTGCAAGTAATGCCTACTCCTTCTGTATGTGCCGCATACTTGCCGACCACGTCTAGGATTTTTGACCATTCCTCGTTCTTGGATTTAAGGGTCCTGAGGCGAGACGTCAGGTTGTAAAAAAGATCTTCCACAGTGATTTGTGTGCCGTCTTTTCCAGCTACTGGCTTTGGTGAGCTGACCAGGGATTCAAGCTTGAATTTTGGCGAGCAAAGTTTTCCATTCAAGTAGAATGACTTGTACGCAAGAGCTGATGACGCCACCTTGGACACAACTGATAGGTGAGAGATATGAGATATCGATGCTAGAGCCTCACCTCGAAATCCATATGTGGAAATCAGCAGAAGGTCGTTGAACGACCGAAGTTTTGAAGTTGCAAACCTCTCGCATAGTAGCTCAAGATCGTCACGGTGTATCCCACTTCCATTGTCTGTGATTTGAAGTAATTTGAGTCCTCCGTCCTTTGCCAAAATGTCTATCGTCGTGGCTTTTGCATCAATGGAATTCTCGAGCATTTCTTTAAGGGCGTTTGCAGGCTGCACGATGATCTCTCCCGCGGCAATTCGATTGACCACGGAGGTATCGAGTTTTCGAATTTTGGGTTTTATTGACTCTAGCTGCCCATTTTCTTTCGGCGGCGCTTCAGACTTCATTTGAATGACGCTTCGGTGAAAGTATTGGCGAATCAATTCGAGGTGATACGGAGTTGATATGTTATCTGTCTGAGAAGGACCTTGTGTGAATCATCTGAAACCCTTCAAGTCGATTAAAGTGCTTCCGATTGCAGACGCGCGCCTCGAGAGAGATCAGAAGAACGCGCAGATCTAGATCTGGGGAAGCACTCTACTTTACAAGTTTTGCCTGTATTTATTATGACAAGTGGAAGCACCTGGTGTTGAGATTTTCCCTTTTACCTGCTGTTGCAAGGACACCCCTCGTAGAAACAAGAGAGTTTGTAACGATTTCGTTAAAAATTGCAATACGCTTTTCCCAAGTGAGATAAGGTTTGAGCAAAATCATTCACAGGTGTCAAATCAACAGAAATACAAATTAAATTTTGGCTGTCAAAAATTGCATACTCACGGGCAGACCTCGGCAATTATAATACAGAAAAGAGAAACACACAAGAACCTACCAATTATAAAATCAGCATCATTTGAGGGGTTGTATTCTGGTTAATTTTGTTGCAAGATTACGCCACTCAAGCGAGTTCTGCCGCGTGTGACGGACGCGCACGATGTTCACGTTTCCAAGCGCCGACGCGTCGAAAGCCTTCTATTTTCTCATCGCAGATATCTGGAGAAAGAACAACATCTGGGATACAAACTTGCCACCTTCTGATTGCGACTGAAAAATTCTGCCGCCCATCACTTCCGCAAAGATACCAAGGTGTGAGAAACACGAAATCACGTTCGATTATGTCGTCAGGTTCAGAGCCGAATGAGGATCCTCACACTGAGTTGAACAATGAGCCCGATATTTCACTTGCTTATGAAAATTACAAGAATGAGATGTTCAAGCTAGAATCGCTAGCACGCAAGGGCGAGGCAGGACACATTGTCCTCGAGCGGATCAAAGAATTGCAAGCTTTGTTCAATTCCGTCACGAGGAACGATGTTAGGGAGTTGTCCATGTACATGAAAGACTCGGACGCATTAGTCAAAACGACTCAGTTTGCTTCCACCAATGCTGAAAACACAGACTTAGGAAAGTTAGAAGGCAAACTTTCCCTCGACCAATACCTAAAGACCGTCAAAAAATACATGAACCCGGACCTTGCTCATGGAGGGAATGAGGCTCCCGTTGAGCAAACTGCCGAAAGCTTAAACGAAAGATTCAACTCTTTCGACTGGGACAAGCTAGGGACCTGGTTCTATCTGAAGGGAAAAGTGCCCATACCATCACACTTTCTTTGTGGCCCTTTAGCTACTCAACGAAGACGCATGGCGCCTCGTGCAAGGACTATAGACGACACGAAATCATCAGCCGCCAAAACGACAGCGAAGAAAGTCACCGCATCGGAACTAGATAATGATCCCGAGCAAAGTACATCGCATATGGTGCGTGCATTGTACAACGTGATAATGGAGAAAAACCCCGATACTAGAGTGAGCTTATATCGGCTTTTCATCAACCCTGACTCGTACGGGCAATCGATTGAGAATCTTTTCTACATCAGTTTTTTGGTAAGAGACGGCAGAATCAGAGTAGAGGAAGATGCCGACAATGAGCCTTATGTTGAGATCCCTGACCAGGATCAGGATGAAGAAGAGGAGCATGAAAAATCGCTGTTTCTGCATTATATTGCCTCTCTTGATAAAGCAACCTGGGAATGGCTTATTGACAAGTATAAGATCACAGATTCATATATTCCCCACAGAACCCTGGAGGAGGATATGATGGATGAGTCTTCTGATGATTCAAATACTGACGAAGAGGTCGAGACATAATCCTAGCCTCAAAAAGACAACTCTGTGAATATTCAATCTCTATTGTGGCCCACCACCTCGCTATAATCTTCGGTGGAGACATCAAGCCATCCGTCTACTTCTAGCAAGTCATTCATTGGCCATCTCCGTATAGGCAAAATAGAGAGACTTGACGTTTTTCTCAAAGTTTCGAAAATCTCTATCCCTGCGTTGCCTATCATCGTAGCATTGTCCGTGCACAATGCCAAATCCGGAAAGTGAAATCTGAGCCTGTTTCCAGAGTTCAAGTTGCTGTACAATTTACTTCGAAGAACCTTGTTAGCAGCTACTCCGCCGGAACAAACAAAATCCCTCACATCGTCAAACTTCCCCGATTCTCGCTCCTTTTTATCCTCAAGAGCGTACTTCGAAAATGCCACCTGTATGCGGTTAACCATGTGATCAAAGAGGACCTCCTGAAGCTTATATGCCACAAACTGTCTTGCTTCTTCTGTCATAACTCTTTCCTTTTTATAAGCTGTGATAGTGCTTAGAAACGAAGCAAATCCAAATTCGATCTTTTCTGGGATCTTGCTTCGCTTAGTGTTCCTCATTGGCATTTTAAGTCGAAACCCAAACTCGTTGCTTGCATCGTGAGTTTTGATTTTCGAGAATCTCAACCTCTGGGCTTCGCCGATGTCATTAACATAGTTCTCGAGCTCAGGTCCAAGCATATTACCCGAAAAGCCCAACTCTCTAGCGCATTTATCGAGTGAATCACCAGCGGCTATGTCCAGTGTATTAATGATGATCTCGTGCTCTGTAAGGGAGGTCAGTAGCACAAGCATTGTATGTCCACCGCTACACAATAGACTAAGAAATGGATAGCTCAAATCATCGGGCGATGAAGATTTCAGCGGTAGTTTTGCTGTGAGAAGGTGGCCCAACATGTGATGAACGCCAATGAGGGGCCGATCCCATGCGACAGCCAAACCTTTTGCGAATTGTAAGCCAGCGCTAAGCAGCCCTACCATACCCGGTCCCCTCGTGGCGCATATGAGATCAGGCGGATTTGTTGCCGACAAATCGTGCTTCTTGCAGAAACGCTTTACTAAATTTGCTATGCTTTGTTGATGAAACTCATGCGCTGCAGTTGGAACAATTCCCCCTGTTTTTGTAGAATCAAGCGTAGCTTTCTGCTCGTCTAAAGCCACTGGGATGGAGCTGTGACTATGCTTCTCGAGAAGAGCAACACATGAATCATCACAGGATGACTCGATGGCAAGAACCCTATAAAGCCTACAAGGTAGCTTGAAACCGGAAGATCGATGACGTAAGCCTTTAGCTAGCATATGAAGCTTCTAGGGAATAGACCTTTTACCAGGTGCAAACAAGAATCGAGTGATGAAGTTACGGTCACGTGAGTCCGCTGTGCTTCGGTTAATACTGCGCTGCTTAAAGTTGATGCGGATTCGGGCGCGATGCATCCCCTTGTTGCCTTGCATCTTTATATTGTTGCGCTAGTAAAATTCAGACAATTGGTTGTGCCAAGGTAGATGAGATCGTGAATATTTGAATGCTGAAACTGAAGCTTTTTTAAAAAAATGGAAATTTTTAAGATGTGCTTCAGCTTCCTCGCGCGATTCTGGGACCCTATGAGCCAATCACGGCTACCTGCAGCCTCAACTCCCGGTCTTTCGACGAAAGCAGTCTCATTGGTAGAATAAGAAAAACATGTTTCGACCCAATTTGAAAGATTGCGTCTAGATCCAATTTGCCTAGCACTATGGTCCAACGGCTCAAACAAAATCCTTATATCCGCCACATTTGAGGTGCACGGATGTTATGATAAACGAACTCGAGATTGAGAAAAAAAGCTTTGAAGGTTCAGACGTGAAGACACGCGAGTGGGCTATAAATCTCGAATCCTACCAGCCTTTCCAAAGTGTCTCTGGATTTGGAATTTGAAGAGGGTAGTCTCAATTCAGTGTTGATGGTTACAGAGATATCGCGAATAAAATAAAAAGTGCCCCATATACTTATATCCCATCGATTTGAGCACTTTCTCCGGACTGTTTTCTGTCGTTCGTTTGGCAAAGGACCCCGTTACGTTTTGCACATCAGACACTTTTGTCGATGTCGCAATCGTTCACTACATCGGCTATACCGACGCCGTTCCAGCCTCACAGAGAAGTGCATCACTCGACGCAGCATGATCCCGTTGGATCGACAAGCTCGTCAGCCGCTGATGACTTGATAGAAAATGCTTCACCTCTCATAAGCTGCATGTTGGCTGGAGGATTTGGAGGCGCTATAGGCGACTCTGCGATGCATTCCTTGGACACCGTGAAGACAAGGCAGCAAGGCTTGCTGTTCAATCCCAAATATAATAGCATGATACCAGCATATACCACGATTCTAAAAGAAGAGGGGCTTTTCCGGGGCCTATATGGCGGTTATTCGCCAGCCATCCTCGGCTCCTTCCCTTCCACGGCTGCGTTTTTCGGAACATACGAATTCACAAAAAGAACATTGATCAACGACTTGTATATAAACGATACGGTGGCGTACCTCGCTGCCGGTATCCTCGGTGATCTAGCTCTGAGTGTTTTCTATGTTCCTTCGGAAGTTTTGAAAACAAGATTGCAACTCCAAGGTAGGCATAACAACCCATATACTAAAGGTTGCGGTTATAACTACAAAGGTTTGCGTGATGCTGTGCGCTCCATTGCACGCAAAGAGGGTGCTTCTGCCCTCACCTTTGGTTACAAGGAAACTCTTTTCCGTGACTTGCCTTTCAGTGCATTACAGCTCGCATTCTACGAAAAGTTTCGGTTATGGGCGATTGATATGAACGGTCACTCTTCCGACTTGAGCGTGCCAGCGGAGCTTCTCACTGGTGCCGCAGCCGGAGGACTAGCTGGAACACTCACCACTCCGTTGGATGTCATAAAAACAAGAATACAGACCGCCACACTTGATACTGCTGGCTTGCATCAGGAAAGCGCTAAACACAAAAACTCTTCTGGGGCGTCATTCCTAAGAAGCTTCTCTACGTTGAATGCATTGCTCTCTATTTACCGCAATGAGGGCGTGCTCGGACTCTTTTCAGGTGTAGGGCCAAGATTTATATGGACAGGTGTGCAAAGCTCCATTATGCTCTTACTATATCAGGTAGCATTGAAAAGGTTGGACGGTGTATTTGGAGAAAAGGTTCTTGAGTGATGGACCTGCTGATTTTTTTCAAGGCTCCAAAATGCGCCAGAAACATCATACCTTATAGAGTTTTATTTATTGCACCCACTTGTCTTATAAATCTCCTCGCGTGTACCAAATACATTTCCACTTGTAGATACATGAGCTTCCGTGCTACTCTAGTAAAGCGCGTCATACTCTCAGTGGGAGCGGCTTTGCAAAGATGTGGCCAGCGGCACTCTGATTGCCTCAAAGAGAAGAAGAACGAGTCTTGAGAATTTGCTCGACGGAGTCCACCACGCTTGTTTTCAAATCAATCAATGGAAAGCCAAGGATCTTTGTTGTCTTTTCGTTATCACACTTGCACATATTGGCTGCAATCTTTTCACCTTCTCCAGGGTTGCCCACGGGGATTTTGCCTTTCAAAGAGTTAAAGTTTTCATTGAGAATGTCAGCGACATCCTGGCCAGTAACGCTTCCCGTATACAACAACAAGCGCTGGTTCGACAAGTCCTTTTCAAAGGCTATCAAATGAGCCTTCGCAACATCTCTCACATCGACGAATCCACCTTTGAAAGCAGGAATTTCTTTCACCCCGTCCGGTTTCAAGAAGGCATTGATAAATTCAGATGAGGTGTTGAGCTCATCCTTGACCTCCGAATCAAAAGCCTGGGGACCGAAAACGAACGTTGGATTCACATAATTGATTGTGAATCCCGGCTTCTCGACAGCAACGAAGTCCCACGCTGCTTTCTCTGCAAACTTCTTCGATCCCCTGTAACCCAGTTGAGCGTCTTTCTTGGCGTCTTCCCAAGAAATATCGTTCCAGGACTCCTCAGTATTTGTATGACTGGGATCCGCAAGCAGCTTCGCGCTGGCGACCGCAGCATAAGAAGAAGTGACTACAACTTTCGTGATTTGGGGGGCATACGCTTTGATGGCATTCAATGCGTTTTTGGTACCATTGACTGCTGGCTTGAGCAACTCCTCTTCAACATTTGTCGCCTTGTAATGAAAAGGGGACGCAGTATGCAAGAACACCGTCACCTCTGGGTGTCTTTTCAAAGCCTCGTCAAAGGCGCCAGCGGGCTCAACATCAGGGACTACTTCATAAGAGAAAGCATCGGAGGCCAATAATTTTTTCAAGTGAGCCCCTTTTTCGGCGGACCTAACTGTCCCAACGACGTTATAGCTTTTTGAGAGAAGGAGCTTGACAACGTGCTGGGCAATGAAGCCCGTGGCTCCAGAAACAAAGACGGAGGTAGTCATAGTCTTGTGTTTAACTAAAGAAAATTATTTGCTTGAATCTTGAGAGGCACTAATCGAGAAAAGGCCCTTGAGGTGAGAATAGTATATCCTATATAAGTAGTGCCGAAAACTCTCGCGAGAGGAAGTCCTGGGGTGGCAATCCCAATCACTGCGCGTCGCTCGTCATGGGCAATTTATTGCGGAGTAACCGATCCGCTATTAAAGTCCTATTTGGGAATTAAGCGAAAGAAAGCCGCACGCAACAAAAGGCAGAAGGTTGCATTGTTTGATACGCACAAAAGAAAAATTCATTGCTCCAGCTTCATTTTAACAACAAGACGATTTTAGATTATTGTTTAACCTGACAGTCAAAGTGATTGTGGGAGTCAAAGAACATAGTCTTGAGATGAGACGACTATCAATGTCTTTAACGATTATCTGTTTTCATCTCTGTGGGAGTAAATTCCTCTCCGAATCAACGTTTCTCGGCCTTACATGACTACGGTCTTGGAGACGGCTCAGAAGTAATACACTTAATTCGGCGAAAATGCTTGAAGCATCGCTGCTGATGCGCTGGGAATTAATTCTCATTCACTTGAGTTTTCTTTTGAAGACATTGGTTAACGAATTAAGTGTTTCATTGGGGCTCTTTTCGACTACCAAGGTTGGCGCTTGTACACGTAAACTCATATTCCGATAGCGCACAACTCAGAAAGTGAATGAGAATAGACATGTAATATATTTACGACACCTAGCTTGTGCCTCGAATAGAAAGTTGAGAGCTGGTCCAGATAAGGTCCATTTTTCATGGTTTCAAAGAACTGATCAATGTTCACGCTGAAGGGCTTCGATAATCCGCAGCGGCTAACAATGTAATCTCTTAGATCAGGTGTGGAGTTTGACGATAACGACGAACACCCTCAGGTCAAATATAAATGGCGTTTTCTTTCTGTATTAAGCCCCAATTTTGATTTCCCAAAACTGCTATTACGATTCGGAGGCAGACGCGCTCGGCTGAAGCACCTCGCTTAGTGAGACCGGACTCTTCCGAAACAATAGAATTTTCAAGCGAGGTTAATCCTTTGTTGTTTGGACTATTTTTATGAGGAAACACTGGAATCATTGCAGCAGCTAGAAGTGTTATTACCGCGGGTATAGACCTTGCATAAATAGTGGTTCTCTGTTGCGTTGTTTGGGTGATGATGAAATAAATGTAATCTCTTTGCTCCAAATGAGACCACTCCGGCTACTTCTTACCTCATCTTTTACTTTGCTCTATATTCCGCAACAGTGAAGCCTATAACACCAACCATACCTGAGGTTATATATGATTATAATTAAGGAGGTTCTGTCAAGTGGCGGGACGCCCCACAAATTATACGGTCAATCCTGTTTTCGCTGAACGTTAAATATGCGTGGCAATAAATGGTGAGAGCTACTAACCCACAAGAAGAAGCTATCAGTAGTTTTGGCACTATCTTGGAGCCGTATTATGCTGATCCCGCAAAAATAATTGTTTACAGTTCTGCTGAAGATGCTGCGAGCCCCAATTGTGCACCCTCGTACTCCTTTCGGAGAATCTATTGATACCATTGCTCTTCAGTTGGGTCCTCGTCCATGAATATTTTGCTAGCAAAGGTATATAATGTTGTCTTACCCGATCATGGGGGCCCGCATGGGGCATCTGTGGCAGGAAGCTTAGCTGGTATGGCAGCTTTGGACTCCATAAAAGGCGTTATAGGTAAAGGCGATATCACCAATTCCAATCCAGCAGCCCAAGTGGCTTTATAGGGTTCTCTGGTGAATCCATTCTTTCATCATGGGCTACAGATCTCCAGCCCGCATATACTCTCCAGTAAAAAGAAGATTTAGTCGGTGCGGCTTTCGGTGATTAGGCATAATGTTACTCTTACCGTTAAATACCTCAAGGGGGGACTCTTCTTGGCATTTGTTGCTGCAAGTGTTTTGAGGCTTGTTGAGGAGTATCCAGCTGTTCAGGATGAGATGTGGGATTTTGTCGGACCAAAAAAAAGAGCTAAGCTTAACGAAACTGGTCAATGCCTGATACAGGCACCCTTTAATTATCCTTTTGAGAGAGTGTTTGTCAATAATGATCCACATTTTTCTCTGAGACATGAACTTTTCGACAGACCTGAGATTAGCTCTATGTTTTTGGAGAATACGGAAACTGCAAAGAAATCTGTTGGCATACCGCATATTCATCTCTTCTTGTTTCACGAGAAACCTTATGAAATTTTCTTTAAAAAAAACACCGAAGAAAGCTACAAAACCTTTCGCAAATTAGGTGTTTAATCTTTCGAATTTGCAGCTTCAAACTTGGCATAGAGTGTATACATTGAGGGAGCGAGAGCCGTCAAAAGGATTGAAAATCGATTTGCTTCAAATTTTGACTATCCTGGTGTTGACAAAAAATACTCCGAAATTTTGAAAACAGGGAACCAGGCTTGAGCCGCTTGGACCCCTGTTAGGTTCAAACTCCTCACTCACCACAAGACAGACACACACTTCCAAATGGAATTGGGCCCATTCCATTTACACACGATGCAGTGCTTGACGTTGACAAACTCAACCTTGTGTTTGAATATGGGGAATGAAGAATGGCCGGAAGACGAGTAGAGTCACACAACAATGGATCGTGAGGCAAAAAAAAAAGTATCGATACTCGCAACCTGTGAAAGTATGTCCTTTTGGTGTAATCAGCGCCGTGAGTGTAGAACCGTGCGGCTGCAATTATGAAAACAAGAACGCGCCAGGATTTCCGTGTGAGGAACCTTACAAACATATCCTTTTTTCGAATTCTTCTGAAGACAAAGGAAATTCGAAAGATCAAATAATTTTTAGCTGGAGATAAAATGGGGGAAACTGTGGAATTTTCGATCACAAGAGCTTCTCAGCTTACTATCCCTAACAAGGACTGGACTCATTATCGACTGGGATTAAAACTTCGTTGTTCAAATGGCTCCCTTGGAGTTTCAATTAGTGTCGTTTCGCAAGGAAAATCAATCGTATGTAAAACATTTGGCCTTTTTGACTGAAAACTAGTTATTAACTCAGGAAGGACTCAACGATGATCACCGCCACAAATGTGAGATTTTTAGCCAAAGAACCAATTGTTGGAATCAAGATCTTCGATGGAGAGAAGCTTCGAAAGCGAGTCCAAGTGACCTTTGCCTCAGAAGGGAACTTTAACATGTTTGCCAACAAAATAAAGCAATGGCTTGGTATTGTTGTGATTGCTAATAATGAGGCACCGGACCTGCAACTTTCTAATTCACAGCAGGCTGTCTTCGGTGCCTCTCAATCCCAGAAGGACATCGGTGTTCCGCTGCCCTCTGTTCAGCATGAGAAGACCGAAAATGCTTCACAATTGAGCGGCTCTTACTACAATGCATCCCAGGTTATCGATTCTCCAAAATTTGCGTCACAAAATGCAAGATCAGACGCTCCATCCTCGCAGATAGCTTCCCAAGAAAAGTTTTCGCAGTTTGCACCCATACAGGGCTTCTCCCAAAGACTGGATATGTCCCAATTAGGCACTTTCAAAAGGTTTGATGATGTAAGCGTATGCTCCCCCTCAAATCAAAGACATGCACCAGAAACCTATTCTCACAATATGGATGCCATTCTGTTGCTTTTGAGTGCTGCTGTAAATGAGAAAACAAATATAGCTCCAGTTTGTGACACTTCGGTTTTGTCTCAGTCTACCCAAATCTGGAATGACAACAAGACAAATATCATGCAATATCCAAGCACATCAACCAGCAACACGAGCTATATGCGAATAAACGCAGATCCCGAAATGACGCATGCAAGCGCATGTCCCGATTCAACGCGTCGTGCCCCATGCCCTGATTTGACACAGTCACTTGGTGAAATACCTTTCAATCCGAGCCAGAAGGACAAAGCGGGGCACACTTCTCGTTCCAGAAAGAAGAAGGGCATGAATGACCTTTTAGAGACTACTATTGCCAGGATCATAGAGGAGAAAGATGTGAAGTACGCGAATCTAAGCGATGAAGATTTATCCTTAAAAATATGTCGCAGGCTTAGAAGCCGAAACTTTCTTATGCTTTTGAAACGGGTTGAAAATCTATTGGATTGAGTATCTAGTATTGGTAGTAGAGTCCTTGGCTCAAAAATCACGAGCATAATTTCGCACCCAAGTTTTAACAACGAGGCCGTCCATCTGTGGAGCTTCCTCTGCCAACAATACGTAGCCACCAAAATAGGGGCCGATGACAAACATGGCAAGCCAATAAAGGAAACACAATACTAATGATAACAAAGCGAGATGTGTGTAAGGGATCCAGTCATCCATACCTGCTGGGTTGGGGTGTGAGTCCATCAAGGGTAGAATGAGCAAGTACAAGGAAATCAATATCACAGTGCAAGTTCCAACGTGAGACGATCGTATCGGTGCAATCACATCAGGGTACCTGAGCCGAATTACGAAAATGCCGATTGCGCAAAGTGCGACAAAAATCTGCTGAGGATAACTTTCCAAGGTGACAACATAATTATAAACGTCACCTCCAGGGGAAGCCACGATTATAATGGTGGATAACACACAACTTAAAAGAAGTGTTGGAAGCGGAGCGTCGCGTGGCCAATTCGACGCCATGTATCCAGAAAAAGGAAGGTACCCTTCCCTGAAGACCTCTTGACTGACACGAGAGATTGTGTACAACACAACAAAAACGTTTCCGGCTGTGCAAATTGCGGACGACAATGTGAGGAACTGTCTTCCAAAACGATATCCAAAAACTTTTTCAAACAAAATAGAGCCAATAAGCTGCCCACTATGCGCGATCTCATCACTTGGGATGACGGCCAAGTAAGTGAAATTAATGACAATGTAAGTGAGGGTAATAATTGAAAGCGCCACTGGTCCAGCAATCTTGAGTGTGCGGATCGGATCCTTGATCTCATTGGTCACTGTGTGGACTGAATTCCATCCCCCAAATGCAAAGGTTCCTTTGATGACAGAGCTAGCAAACAGGGAGAGAGTGACCGTCGTTTTAGCTGGAAAAAAATCACTCAGCTTCATTTGATATTCCACATGAGTCAAAGCATAAGGAAAAACGTTGACCCAAACTCCCGTACATACTATGACTCCCGCAAGTAATAGCTTTATGAGACCAATGAAGTCTTGAACTTTAACCCCGTGTCTAACGCTAAACCCGTGGAATGTGCACACAATGTATAAGAGCGCCAAGCCAGTGAGCCTTGTTTTAAAGTCCGTGGGCTCAATGTTGAAAGCGTGTAAACAATACTCGCCAAAAACCAAAAGGTTCAGAATGGTGAACCCAAACATCACCGAATACAACGACACTACCACGCTTGTCATCATGTAAGGTTTATCATATATAAACTCCAAAAAGACTTTTGTACCTCCAGAGCGGGGAATCAAAGATCCCAACTCAAGATATACAAATAGCCCAGAGAAAGCAAGACTGGCAGCCACGAACCATGAAAGTAGGAATATGAATGGGGACCTGCCGCAGTCATTATACATTCCACTGGAAATAGCCAAAAATCCAGACCCAAGAATTCGGCTGACAAATAATACGATCGTTGAGTAAAGGCCCAAGTGGCGACCCTGAGGAGCCTCTTCAGGTGCCTGAAAATAGGTCACAGATCCGCCTTCTGCTTCTAGGAGATCATCCGAGGAGCTTGATTCTAAATCCGTGAACGGCGTGGAAACTGACACACTTGGGGACACCAACTTTTTATAGGACATGAGATATAAAGGCTTCCTTTACTTCTAAGCTCCCAAAGCGACAAAATGTTCAAGGATAAAGAGCGAAGGAGTTGTGTTTTCAAAGATGTGGCAAGATGGAGCACGTCAGCATTATAAATTGTGGTGGCTTATCGCGCGCTGATAAGGGACTGAGATTTGAAAGCATCTAGTTGCGCTTAACTTCGCGTGGTCGAACCTCCTTATCGCGCTTGATTTACATAACGACGCCAAGATCTACTCAAAGGCTGGTTCAACCGCAACTGATCAAATTTATATCAAGTTTCGAAATTCTGTAACTAGTACAAAGATTGGATTTATATAATTATAATTAAATAATTGTCTATGAAAATAATTCTTGCTCTCACGCATCACATTTGCATTTATCCGCGAGACGCGTTTTTCTTACTCACGAAAGAAGCTTTCGCGAGCTTCGTGAGAGAGTCCAATTCACCACTATTCTCGCACATGCTGTAGAAAAGTGTGTCTTTGTTCGCGATCAAAGCATATGGTTCGTCGTACTCAACAACTCTACCGGCATCCATGACCAATATCTTATCGTAATCAATGATAGACCTCAATCTGTGGGCGATGGTCAAAATAGTGGAGCCGGAGAATTCGTCTCTGATGGTTTGCTGGATTAGAGCATCCGATTTATAGTCAATCGAGGCAGTAGCCTCATCCAACAAAATGACCTTTGGGCTTTTTAACAAGGATCTAGCAAGACACATCAATTGCCTCTGTCCTTGTGAAAGGTTATTGCCCCCTTCAGAGACCGCAGACTCGATGTCCAAAAACTTGTTCTGATTCTCATTGGAGTTGTCCTTGCTGACTTCACTTCCTCGTTCGCCTTTGCTAATCAAGTTCACTCTTGTCAATGCCTCGAATATTTGCTCATCGCTATACTGAGCAAATGGGTCCAAGTTGCTTCTGATCGTTCCAGTGAAAAGGGTGGGGTCTTGAGGAATAATAGTTATCGCTTGGCGCAAGTCTTTGAGCCCGATCTTTGAAATGTCAACGCCGTCGATCTTAATCGATCCCGTCTCCGCGTCCAAAAATCTGAAGAAAGCAGTAATAATTGTGGACTTTCCAGCACCTGTGCGCCCAACAATACCAATTTTGTGGCAGGGCTGAACGTGAAAAGACGCGTTCTTGATGACACGAGGCAAATCTGGCGCATATCTCAAGGACAAATCCTGAACGTCTATTTCCCCAGACGCTGGCCAGTTACTGTCTGGCTTGTTCTCAGGTACCTCTGCCGGAGGCTCTTCCTCGATGTCTAGATACTCCTGCAATCTCTCGACCGAGTTCATGTTCATCTCAATGTTAGCATAAAGTCTGACAATCCACAAAGCGTTTTCTGAAAAAGAAATGGCATATGACAAGGACAATCCCGCCAAGCCAGCGTCGATCTTCCCGATCGACAAAAGTATAAAAATCCCTGAGAATAGCATGACCAAAGACCCAACTGCGTCGATACGGAAGGATAGCCATCTGTTAGCCACCCACATATAGAAAAATGGTCTGTTGTTGTTGTCAATAGCAGAGAGGTTTTGCTTCATGAATCTTGTCTCAACACCGTAAGCTCTAATTGTGGCAACACCCACCAATGATTCAGAGAAGTGCTGGTGAATCGGAGACTTGGTAATTGAGTCGAATCTTTTCAATTCCCTGGAAAGCGAAATATAAAATATTCCAACCAAGTAGTAGAAGTATGCAATGAAAACAGCAAACAACAAAAATCCTGGAGTAATGATAGCGATAAGAAGAAGTGTCGAGACACATGCAATGACAAATGCAAAAACACCCTCTGCGAAAGGCGTCAACTCTTGGTCCACTGCCTCGATATCCTTGGAGAAACGATTCATTATACGACCCAAAGGAGTCTTGTCAAAGAACCGCAATTTCGCCCTTAAAATTCGAGTGAGAACCTTTTGAAAGACATTGTTTGAGGCAGTGATACCCGCCAAAAAAGTCCAAAAGACTCTTAACGTTGCCAACAAAGCATATGTCATACCGATTGCGCCGTAGACGGATATGTAGAACAAAATAGAGTTCTCCTCTCTGAAAGTCTGAGCGGACTCCAAGATCGCGCTTGGCTTTACGTAGGAAAATGCAATCTGCGTTGTTGAAAGTACGCTGCCCATAAACTCAGATTTCAACTCACTGAAGGAGTTGACATTATTCAAGTTTGCAATGTCAACAGTTGACTCAGCGGTATCCAGCGCCCACTTCTTTAACCACCACGATTGTGCAATGAAAACACCTTGTGGGATCAAAAAAATGGCAACAATGCAGGTCCAAGTAAACCAACCACCAAACTCTTTGGCGTAATCCGTGTATACCTTGAGGCCGACGACACCATCTGCCTTTGTTTCTTCTTCAACGAGCTTTCCGTCAGTTCTCACGTCTTCATCTTCGTCTTCCTCAGACAACTTCAGCAACTTTGCTTCAATTGCTTGGGACTTAGCTTTCATTTCTGCGTTCTTCGAGTCTAGAGTCTGTAAATCTGCAGTGGACTGTGTGCGAGAGTTCATGACTGATGAGCGTACCAATTCATCGTCACCCAAATAACCCTTTGACATCAAATCTTCGGGTGAACCCTCATGGTCAACTCTTCCATTGTTCATGACAATCACCCAGTCAGCCTTTTGAACTGTCAAAGCAACATTATGAGAAACCAAGATACAGGTCCTATTTGCCATCAAAGGGCCCGAAATACAGTTTTCGTAAATCCACGACGCAGTGTGTGAGTCCACCGCCGATAAGCAGTCATCGAGCAAGACGTGCCTAGAGTTTGAGTACAATGCTCTGGCTAAAGACACGCGTTGTTTCTGGCCACCAGAAAGGGCAATTCCTTTCTCGCCGATTTCTGTTCTGTCTCCAGCACTCAAAATTTGAAGGTCTCTGGTCAAACCACACGCATCCACAACCCTGTCGTAACGTTCTTGGTTAAACTGAGATGCAAAGGTAATATTGTTTCTGATCGTGTCATTCAACAACCATGCTCCTTGTGAACAATAAGCAACTGACTCGGTCAAACCAGTTCTAGGGTCAATCACAAGCTCGTCGCGTGGAATAATACCTGGTAAAAATACCTTTCCAGCATTCAACTCCATCTCACCGAGCAAGGCTAATAACAAGGATGTTTTTCCTG